>JAGFNQ010000136.1:250120-322402 GCA_024364735.1 Boesenbergia rotunda
CTGCCTTGCACGGCCACCGGAGCCGATCTCCGCCCCGGACCGATAAGAAGGAAGGCAGGGCGGCCGATCGCCTGGAAGAAAGCACGGGGAAAGAGCACCACGTTCATGGGCGCGCCTGAGGGGGGAACCCTAATCCGTTGCATTCGCGGACCGAGAACTAGCCCCTGCGCGCAAGTGCCCTTCGAAACAATTAACAAAATTAATTAATTAGCCCCCTTCGTTCCGCAAGGAAAAAAAAACAATAATAATCCTAATAATATATACATTCATTGTTAAACAGCACACAAAAAAAAAAAATTCGAGATGCAAAAAGGTAGGTGCAACACGAGGACTTCCCAGGGGGTCACCCATCCTAGTACTGCTCTCGCCCAAGCACGCTTAACTTCGGAGTTCTGATGGGATCCGGTGCATTAGTGCTGGTATGATCGCACCCATCCTCCCCACCACACGCTCCCTATTTATCCCGCCGACGGCGACGGCGAACTGCGACCCACATAATTCCATCCCCCCGTTTCCGCCCCTACGCAGCGACCGACGGAATTCAAAGGCAAGAAAAATCAAAGACTAGCGCGCGCAGACGACTGACTGCCTTGCACGGCCACCGGAGCCGATCTCCGCCCCGGACCGATAAGAAGGAAGGCAGGGCGGCCGATCGCCTGGAAGAAAGCACGGGGAAAGAGCACCACGTTCATGGGCGCGCCTGAGGGGGGAACCCTAATCCGTTGCATTCGCGGACCGAGAACTAGCCCCTGCGCGCAAGTGCCCTTCGAAACAATTAACAAAATTAATTAATTAGCCCCCTTCGTTTTTCGAGCCATATAAAATCATGACACCATTTCTATACTCTATGCCAGTTTTCTAAACAATTTAGTCAATCAAAACGAATCCATAAACTTGAAATTAGGACTTTTGCGGAATTTAGCAAGTTATGAAAAATCTACATAGATTTTAAGCTATAGTTTGTACCAAACTTAACTTCTAACCATTGAAACTCATCACACAAAATTCTGAAACATCCCTAAGGCATTATCAAATGAGAAAGCAACTTTTCTAAACATACTTAAGCAATAAAAACTTGATTCAAAGGGAAATTACTACTATCTTGGCACATGCATCTATTTCTCTAACAAAGTATCAATATTTCAAACTACTCACACTTCTACTCATCCAATGCAATCATAAGGATATGTATGCTAAATGAAATGACATGAAATCTTTACTCTAAGAAATTGAGCATATAAAACTATCCAAAGCTTAAATGTTCGCTAAACTCCATAAATCAAGAACTTGAAATTTGAATAAACTAAAACATTGTAATTCAAATGACTAAATTGTCTCGTCTCAAGGATCTCTCCAAAATCAGCCACCACACACACTTTACTCAGCACCGCCTCGTCGCCTTCCTTCAGAATTGCTTGCCTTTACCTTTATCTACAGTAAGAGGAAATGCAACTAGTAAGCAAAAAGCTTAGTAAGTACTATCTAGCTCACAAAATCTCGAAATGTGCAAACATGCTTCTTGATCAATATGAAATTCATATGAGATACTTATATGCTTGAAAGAAAACTAAGAACATGTATAACTCAAAACATGCATACTCAAGCATTAATAAATCTCAATTTACTTTTCTTGGCTCAACTTGAAACTTTAGCTATTCTCTAACTTTTTGAAAAATCTTTAAACTTTAGAAACTTTGCTAAAGCATATACTTGAAAATAATAATCACTTGGATCCACTGAAGACGTAAGTGTGGTACAATCTTGCTCCAAGTAATTATGGTTTTCATGTTTGGCTAAACAAGTTTAAGTTAGGCCCGAGCACGCTTAACTTCGGAGTTCTGATGGGATCCGGTGCATTAGTGCTGGTATGATCGCACCCATCCTCCCCACCACACGCTCCCTATTTATCCCGCCGACGGCGAACTGCGACCCACATAATTCCATCCCCCCGTTTCCGCCCCTACGCAGCGACCGACGGAATTCAAAGGCAAGAAAAATCAAAGACTAGCGCGCGCAGACGACTGATTGCCTTGCACGGCCACCGGAGCCGATCTCCGCCCCAGACCGATAAGAAGGAAGGCAGGGCGGCCGATCGCCTGGAAGAAAGCACGGGGAAAGAGCACCACGTTCATGGGCGCGCCTGAGGGGGGAACCCTAATCCGTTGCATTCGCGGACCGAGAACTAGCCCCTGCGCGCAAGTGCCCTTCGAAACAATTAACAAAATTAATTAATTAGCCCCCTTCGTTCCACAAGGAAAAAAAACAATAATAATCATAATAATATATACATTCATTATTAAACAGCACAAAAAAATTCGAGATGCAAAAAGGTAGGTGCAACACGAGGACTTCCCAGGGGGTCACCCATCCTAGTACTGCTCTCGCCCAAGCACGCTTAACTTCGGAGTTCTGATGGGATCCGGTGCATTAGTGCTGGCATGATCACAACCATACTCCCCACCACACGCTCCCTATTTATCCCGCCGACGGCGAACTGCGACCCACATAATTCCATCCCCCCGTTTCCGCCCCTACGCAGCGACCGACGGAATTCAAAGGCAAAAAAATCAAAGACTAGCGCGCGCAGACGACTGACTGCCTTGCACGGCCACCGGAGCTGATCTCCGCCCCAGACCGATAAGAAGGAAGGCAGGGCGGCCGATCGCCTGGAAGAAAGCACGGGGAAAGAGCACCACGTTCATGGGCGCGCCTGAGGGGGGAACCCTAATCCGTTGCATTCGCGGACCGAGAACTAGCCCCTGCGCGCAAGTGCCCTTCGAAACAATTAACAAAATTAATTAATTAGCCCCCTTCGTTCCGCAAGGAAAAAAAAACAATAATAATCATAATAATATATACATTCATTATTAAACAGCACAAAAAAATTCGAGATGCAAAAAGGTAGGTGCAACACGAGGACTTCCCAGGGGGTCACCCATCCTAGTACTGCTCTCGCCCAAGCACGCTTAACTTCGGAGTTCTGATGGGATCCGGTGCATTAGTGCTGGTATGATCGCACCCATCCTCCCCACCACACGCTCCCTATTTATCCCGCCGACGGCGAACTGCGACCCACATAATTCCATCCCCCCGTTTCCGCCCCTACGCAGCGACCGACGGAATTCAAAGGCAAGAAAAATCAAAGACTAGCGCGCGCAGACGACTGACTGCCTTGCACGGCCACCGGAGCCGATCTCCGCCCCGGACCGATAAGAAGGAAGGCAGGGCGGCCGATCGCCTGGAAGAAAGCACGGGGAAAGAGCACCACGTTCATGGGCGCGCCTGAGGGGGGAACCCTAATCCGTTGCATTCGCGGACCGAGAACTAGCCCCTGCGCGCAAGTGCCCTTCGAAACAATTAACAAAATTAATTAATTAGCCCCCTTCGTTCCGCAAGGAAAAAAAACAATAATAATCATAATAATATATACATTCATTATTAAACAGCACAGAAAAATTCGAGATGCAAAAAGGTAGGTGCAACACGAGGACTTCCCACGGGGTCACCCATCCTAGTATTGCTCTCGCCCAAGCACGCTTAACTTCGGAGTTCTGATGGGATCCGGTGCATTAGTGCTGGTATGATCGCACCCATCCTCCCCACCACACGCTCCCTATTTATCCCGCCGACGGCGAACTGCGACCCACATAATTCCATCCCCCCGTTTCCGCCCCTACGCAGCGACCGACGGAATTCAAAGGCAAGAAAAATCAAAGACTAGCGCGCGCAGACGACTGACTGCCTTGCACGGCCACCGGAGCTGATCTCCGCCCCAGACCGATAAGAAGGAAGGCAGGGCGGCCGATCGCCTGGAAGAAAGCACGGGGAAAGAGCACCACGTTCATGGGCGCGCCTGAGGGGGAACCCTAATCTGTTGCATTCGCGGACCGAGAACTAGCCCCTGCGCGCAAGTGCCCTTCGAAACAATTAACAAAATTAATTAATTAGCCCCCTTCGTTCCGCAAGGAAAAAAAACAATAATAATCATAATAATATATACATTCATTATTAAACAGCACAAAAAAATTCGAGATGCAAAAAGGTAGGTGCAACACGAGGACTTCCCAGGGGGTAACCCATCCTAGTACTGCTCTCGCCCAAGCACGCTTAACTTCGAAGTTCTGATGGGATCCGGTGCATTAGTGCTGGTATGATCGCACCCATCCTCCCCACCACACGCTCCCTATTTATCCCGCCGACGGCGAACTGCGACCCACATAATTCCATCCCCCCGTTTCCGCCCCTACGCAGCGACCGACGGAATTCAAAGGCAAGAAAAATCAAAGACTAGCGCGCGCAGACGACTGACTGCCTTGCACGGCCACCGGAGCCGATCTCCGCCTCGGACCGATAAGAAGGAAGGCAGGGCGACCGATCGCCTGGAAGAAAGCACGGGGAAAGAGCACCACGTTCATGGGCGCGCCTGAGGGGGGAACCCTAATCCGTTGCATTCGTGGACCGAGAACTAGCCCCTGCGCGCAAGTGCCCTTCGAAACAATTAACAAAATTAATTAATTAGCCCCCTTCGTTCCGCAAGGAAAAAAAACAATAATAATCATAATAATATATACATTCATTATTAAACAGCACAGAAAAATTCGAGATGCAAAAATGTAGGTGCAACACGAGGACTTCCCAGGGGGTCACCCATCCTAGTACTGCTCTCGCCCAAGCATGCTTAACTTTGGAGTTCTGATGGAATCCGGTGCATTAGTGCTGGTATGATCGCACCCATCCTCCCCACCACACGCTCCCTATTTATCCCGCCGACGGCGAACTGCGACCCACATAATTCCATCCCCCCGTTTCCGCCCCTACGCAGCGACCGACGGAATTCAAAGGCAAGAAAAATCATAGACTAGCACGCGCAGACGACTGACTGCCTTGCACGACCACCGGAGCCGATCTCCGCCCCGGACCGATAAGAAGGAAGGCAGGGCGACCGATCGCCTGGAAGAAAGCACGGGGAAAGAGCACCACGTTCATGGGCGCGCCTGAGGGGGGAACCCTAATCCGTTGCATTCGTGGACCGAGAACTAGCCCCTGCGCGCAAGTGCGCTTCGAAACAATTAACAAAATTAATTAATTAGCCCCCTTCGTTCCGCAAGGAAAAAAAACAATAATAATCATAATAATATATACATTCATTATTAAACAACACAAAAAAATTTGAGATGCAAAAAGGTAGGTGCAACACGAGGACTTCCCAGGGGGTCACCCATCCTAGTACTGCTCTCGCCCAAGCACGCTTAACTTCGAAGTTCTGATGGGATCCGGTGCATTAGTGCTGGTATGATCGCACCCATCCTCCCCACCACACGCTCCCTATTTATCCCGCCGACGGCGAACTGCGACCCACATAATTCCATCCCCCCGTTTCCGACCCTACGCAGCGACCGACGATCTACTGAGCTGCAGCCTATGGCCACCCCTTTGTTTGGGTTCACGGGGAATGAAGTCCAGCCGCTTGGCCAAATCAAACTGGCCATCTCCCTCGGAGAGGAGCCTTTGAGAAGAACTAGGTGGTCTACCTTCCTGGTGGTGGATGCGCCTTCAGCCTATAATGCTATCCTGGGCAGGCCAGCACTCAACGAATTCCGAGCCGTAACGTCCACATTCTATCTGAAGGTCAAATTTCCAGTGGGAGACCAAGTGGGCGAGGCTAAGGGGGATCAGAAGGTAGCGCGTCGGTGCTATGTTGACGATGTACGGGTGGAGATGAGGAAGACCTTCCGAGCTCCTCCGGCCAGTTGTAATATGGTGTAGCCCTCGCAGCCCTCTCCTTGGGCCGAGTTGATAGAGGAGAAGGAGGAGGTCCAACTCCTACCTGACCGGGAAGAGACCAAGGTGAGAATAGCTCCTGGATTACAGCCCAACCTCAGGCAACAACTGGTAGAGTGTCTGACCCAGAACCAAGATGTATTTGCCTTGGTCTGAATGAGATTTGAAAGGGGTCAGACCCGAGATTATGGAGCACAAGCTGCACGTTTATCCCGAGGCCCGACCAATGAAGCAAAGGAAGAGAGATTTCAGCCCCGAGCAGAACAAGATCATTCAGGCAGAGGTGGAAAGGCTGCTGGAGGCCGGACATATCCGAGAAGTGTAATTCCCTGCTTGGCTGGCCAATGTAGTGCTGGTCTCCAAGCCGGGGGATAAGTGAGAGTGTGCATAGACTTCAGAGATCTTAACAAGACTTGTCCCAAGGATTGCTACCCACTCCCCCGAATAGACCAGATGGTAGACTCCACCACGGGGAGTGAGCTCATCTGCATGCTAGATGCCTACCAGGGATACCATCAAGTGCCATTATCCCCGGATGATCAAGAGAATGTCAGTTTCATCACGGCCGAAGGTACCTATTGCTACATAGTTATGCCCTTCGGACTCAAGAATGCAGTGGCAACCTACCAAAGGCTGATGAACAAGGTGTTCAAGGAGCAGCTCGGGAGAAATGTAGAAGTGTATGTAGATGATATTCTCATCAAATCCCTCCGAGCTGCCAATCTGATAGCAGATGTGCGAGAAACCTGCTGCACTCTCCGAAGGTATGACCTTAAACTCAATCCGTCCAAATGCCTGTTCGGAGCTAAAAGCGGAAAATTCCTGGGCTACATCCTGACTGAGCGAGGGATAGAGGCTAACCCAGGAAAGGTGAAGGCTCTGCTAGACATGCCTCCACCCAGGAACTTGAAGGAAGTCTAGCGTTTGACGGGGAGGATCACGGCTCTCTCTCGATTCATCTCCCGATCGGCTGAGAGGAGTCTGCCCTTCTTCAAGATTTTGCGCAAGGCCACTAAGTTCCAGTGGGATGCTGAGTGTGACCACGCTTTTGAAGAATTGAAGACTTACTTGGTCAGCCTGCCAGTGTTAGCTAAGCCTGAAGAGGGAGAACCATTGTATGTCTATTTGTCTGCTACTGAGGGAGTTGTGAGCGCTGTACTTGTAACCCAAAAGGAGACTGAGCAGCAGTCAGTCTATTTCTTTGGGTACTTACTTAAGGAAGCCGAGTGTAGATACACTACACTCGAGAAATTGACTTATGTGCTTGTGTTGATGGCTCGGCGACTACGCCTTACTTCTTGGCTCTCCCCATCCGAGTGCTGACCAATAGTATACTCGGGAAGGTGCTGGTTAATCTCAAAATTTCAGGTCGGATGGTTAAGTGGACAACTGAGTCGAGTGAATACGATATCCAGTACCAGCCTCGAACTGCAATCAAAGTTCAAGCGTTGGCCAATTTTCTCAGTGAACTTCACATTGAAGGAGAAGAGGAAACTTGGAAGGTGTATGTAGATGGTTCGGCCACTCGGGCAGGAAGTGGCCTCGGAGTCTTACTAGTGTCTCCTAAGGGAGATCAGCTTCAATTGGCCATGCGTCTAAAATATAAGGCCACTAACAATCAGGCAGAGTACGAAGCCCTCTTGGCCGGCCTGCAAACAGCCAAGCATGTAGGAGCCGTTCGGGTCATATTACACTCAGATTCTTAGCTGGTGACTCGGTAAGTATCAGGGCAGTTCAAAGTAAACGATGAGAAACCACACATGGTAAAGGCATTCCAGGTGCACACTAAAGATCACAGCTCAATTATTTATTGGGCATGAGTCGACATCAAATTTTGATGGAAAACTTGTGCTGGATTAGCCTCGGTCCGAAGTACCCATACATGAAAAAATACTAGAAGTTTGCATTCTCAAGTACTAATTTCAACGTTGGAATGACCTTACGATGACGATGAACTGACGTATTACTATTAGCATTTGTAGATGTACCTAGCGGGTGAACTAAGAGGAAGACCGCCCACCGGATTCCGATGAAACTTGAACACCGGAATTATAAAAAAAAATTAATGTACGAAAAAAGCCAAAAAAAAACGCATATTCACCAAATAATTTAATAAAATGAAATAATTAATTTTGACTATTTATTTCTTTGCATTTGCTGGAGCCTGGAAAGAAGCAGGGGGAACTCAGAAGGGCGGGGTTTTTTGATCCGGACGGAGGACGAAACGGGAGGCACGGGTAGCAATTGTCAGAGCAACCCTAGGGCGAGCTTAAAAGAAGAGGGTGAGGGTGAGGGGAGGATGAACAAAATGTTATGATCTCGTTCCTCGACGCGTTGTCATTGAGGTCGTCGTAGTGATCGGAATAGGGGGAGGGAAGAATGGTGGCGGACGACTACAACTCTTTCAGCAAGGTGATTCGTCCTCCCTCTGCCTCTTGATGCTTCGTTGCGTTGGCCATTTATTTACTTGTTAGTTTATTTTTACTGATCTAAAGCAATATGATGGAACAACAACTTGTTTTCGAGGTGAAAGTGGGGGAAGGTTGCAATTGCGCCTTCTTTGATGCAAAATTTGATTTTATTTTCGATTATTAGAGGCTTCTTGGCTGAAGTTTTAGTCCATATCCTTTAGTTTCTGGACATGTAGATGATGCTCGTATTTTTTTGATTTCTGAAATTGTTTTCCACCTCAAGTTTTATGAGATTGGTCCGTATATATGTCTTTTTTGTTCCAGTCGTGATGATTTCACACTTGTTTAACTTTCTAAAAATGGGTTCGCTTCTTTTTCTTTTTCTTTTTTTTTGCTTTAATAATGATATCAGTTTGAAATGAAAGATATAAAGATCCACCTCTTTCAGCAAGGTGATTCGTCCTCCCTCTGCCACTTGATGCTTCGATGTGGTCGCCATTTGTTTACTTGTTATTTTTTTACTGATCTAAATGAAATAAGCAATATGATGGAACACCAACTTGTTTTCGAGGTGAAAGTGGTGAAAAGGAGGAATTGCGCCTTCTTTGATGCAAAATTTGATTTTATTTTGGATTATTAGGGGCTTCTTGGATGGAGTTTTAGACCGTGTCCTTTAGTTTCTGGACATGTCGATCATGCTCGTCTTTTTTTAAAGTTCTGAAATTGTTTTCCACCTCAAGATTTATGAGATTGGTCCGTATATATGTCTGTTTTTGTTCCAGTCGTGATGATGCCACACTTGTTTAACTTTCTAAAAATTGGTTTGCGTCTATTTTTTGGTTTAATAATGATATCAATTTGAAATGAAAGATATAAAGACCCAACAAGCCGAGGTCAAATTAGTTTCCAGTTGCTTTCTATGTATCAAATACGTGAGCTAATCAGATTAGTTTTCTACGAACCATCTCAACCATAGGAAATGCTGATAATAAGGCATCCAATAAAATATCTGCTTAATTTATGGGTGGCGGTAGTGGGACTATTGATGGTAAGTGGCATCTACATGTTCTCTCTATGTATAAAGCAAAGTGGGCAGGCACCTAGTCATTCCAAATGAAGTGAGGGGGAGAGCAAGGAAGCAACTTTGTCATGATCCCAGCATCCCACAATCAGAGCTTCATTACCTACATTATCCACGACCTACATCATACAGTAGGTAATGAAGTCTGATTGTCTGCAAAATGTTTCCTGCCAGTTCCCTGTATGATGAACACTTGACTTTTGTTGCAGGAATGAATGTACTTGTACACTTGGTTAGATTCTTTGCTATTTTTTCAATGCAAAGATCTAGAAGTGGATGGTTACAAACATTATTAAACAATCATGTTAATATCAGTTTAAATGGTGAAATTTTCTGTGTGAAAGATAGGAATTATTAAGCAATCATTATTAAACAATCATTATTAAACAATCATGTTTCACAGACACTCGCTAAAATATACAATTTGGATTGGTACACCAGTGCATCTAAAAATGAAGTACTGCAGCAATTGGCCTCAAATGAATGCTTACCAGGTAAATGCTATATGGTATGAATGGACAATATTAGATAAATTCCTTAACAATGTAATTATTTTAGACCTGTAGTATGTCAATCAAGTTGCAAATCCAGAAGTTTGGTTTCATCTATTTGTGACTTGATTACATTTTTAAACATTTTGCATGCTTCTTTTTCTCTCTGTCAACCCTTTTCTCATTTCAAATTGTAGAACTAGGATAATAAAAAAAGAAAATACATCTAGGCAGATTGATTCAACATCAATAATTGTTTATTCCTAACTATTTAAAGTTATATAGATAAATCTTATTCCAATGTGATTTGTAGACAGTATTGTGTGAATATAATTATATTAAATTTGAAACTTGAGTTGTCGAGAAAAATATTAGAAATCGAAGGTTTTAAGGAGACTAAAATGGATGAACACGATGACTGATTTAGATATCTTAGATTTATTATTCAACTAGAAGGGTGCAATAATGAAGATGTCATTAATAGGACAAACAATTAGAAAATGCATGCAATGGATAGAATCTTTTAGAGCTTTGTGTGATCATTGTGTTTGTCTTAAGATATATGATTATCTTATAAGATTGTATGATGGCGTGATTGTATGAAGTTTTATGTTTCATTGCATATTGACACAATCAAGGTTGTAACTTGTAAACGACGGTAGGCGGTGGCAGGGTGGTCAATGACCGCCTACCACCTCGGCCACCTAAGCGGTTGAATTTTTTTATGCATACATAGGTTTCATCCAATACAATAAAATTATATAAGGCACAAATAAATATATAAATGCAACTAATAAGATAAGTAATAAAAATTCATTCCCATATTAATACTAAAAAGTAATATCGTTATTTATACTAAAAGTCAAAATTTAAAATTTAAAGTTTCAACCCAACATGACAATAGTTCACAAGTATTAGATCCAACATAACTATCTTCTAAATCATCTAAACATGCACCCTCAACTACATCCATAATCCTCTTATCATCTGACTCAAAATCAATATCTTCTTCATTTTCCTCCTCAGATGTATCTAAATCCTCATCAAGTTCTCTAATGGAGATGTTTCTTGTGCTTCTCCTTGGTTATAGCACTTCATCTGCTCCCGAAGCCTCTGCCACCATTCTCCAAGTAAGTCCCGAACCCGACTCCACCTCATCTTCATCACCACCATCAACAAGCCAATCTTGAGCTTCACTAGCTTGAGAGGATAGAAGCAAATCTCTATCAATTTCTCTTTTACTTTTCTTCTTCGTAAGATTGACATTGAATTTGACATATACAAGATCATTTAATCTTGATGTCTTGAGCCTATTCCTCTTCTTAGTATGTATCTAAACAATTAGAAAATTAATAAATTATTAAAAACTAATAAAAAGAAAGAATAGATGACATAATCTATGAATTACTATTTACCCCTTCAAATTGACTCTAGTTTCTTTCACACCCCGATGAACTACTTGTCAAAAAAAGAAATCTCATTGCCATTCTTTGTAAGTTTGGAGTGTCACCACTATAATCGGACCACCATCCAACTTAAACAAATAAAGAGACAAAAAAAATTTCAAAAATAATAAAGAGACATGCATATTAGTGAATATAAATAAAGTAATGACTAAAGAGATATACCTGAATCAAAGTCATGGTACACATCCACCTTCTCATATGCTGCGACCGTCATTTTTCTTCCAAAGTTCCTGAATTTACTCTTATACTTTAATAATTCATCATTAGAAATGGTGAATTGTATGCCCTCATCGGTGGGAAAAATTCTCTCACAATTCAAGAACTCATTCATAACATTGATGTCATTTTGTATGCTTGAATCTTTGAAGTAAAAAATCGAATTCAACAAGTAAGCAACATAATGCAAAGGACTATCAAATCTACCCTTAGACTTCTCATCAATAATCTTCAAAATAGGGGTGACATTTTCTCTTCTTTTTGAAAGTCTTTCTAATCTCTTCCTTGGCTTGTTTAAGTGCACCAAATAAAAAGACCATTGAGGGCTTTTTGGGTGACCGTCAACAAGGCGTAAAACTTTCACTAAAGGGGTGAAAACATTCAAAGCCAAAGAAACACCATTCCAAAAAGAAATATTTGTTACTGTCGCCTCTGCCGCTTTTCCCTTCACACTACTCCTTAGTTTTGTATTGCTCCACTCCTCAGATGTAAACATAAGTCTCAATTGATCTTTCTTATCTTTAAGATTTTTCAAGATAAAAAATGAAGTAGCAAATCTAGTTACCCCGGGCCTCACAATATCTCTTTTCTTGGTATATTTTCTCATAATAGCCAAAGTCCTATGATGTGAATAGATGAATATTGTTAGGGCCTTTGCTTTCTCAACTATTCCTTTAAACTTGGGTAGCTTTCCAATTGCTTTAAGCATGTGGTTGATTGTATTAGTCGCACAAGAGGTCTTGAAAATTTGAGGTTGTGTAACCTTTAACAACTTCGCCGCCGCCATATTGTTTGTCTCATTGTCCGTCACTACTTGAACAACATGTTGAGGGCCAATTTGATTGATGTATTTTTCCACAAACTTAAAGATGTAAGTCCCCGTGTGTGCCTCCATGAATTCTTGAATAGCACCAAGAAATGAAGTGCCTAGTTTACAATTAACACATAAATTCATAATGCTTCTCCTCTTGCGATCCATCAATGCATTGGTCAACATCTATTTTTCATCCATTCTTCTTCATGTTTTTTCAATGATAATTTGGTTCTCTCGACTTCTAGTTTCAAAAGTGGCTCTCTTAGAAGATATTGACTTGGAGGTTTGTAGCCTGGACCAAATTGGCTAATCGTCTCTACAAATTGTCTAAAACTTTGATTGCTAATTACATGAAAAGGAATTCCCGCCTCATAAATTCATGTTGTAAGGTACTCATACACATCATTTGTAAACTTTAACTTCAATGCATCATTAATATTTTGTTGTCTTGCCTTTGTTGGATCGATTACAAATGTTCAATTATTAATAGGCCCGAGGTGTTTTGACTTTTTTTAGAATAATCTCCCTGACAATCTTCATCCTCTAAACCAACAGATTCAACACCTATATTCACTTCCACACCCTCTTTTCTTTTAGCCCTCCCACCTTTTTTTCGCTTCTTATTCTTGTTATTTTCAAGATAAGCTCTTACTTTTTTTTTTTTTTAATCTTCATTGGATACTTTAGTGCATGCTTCAACTTGTCCAATAATACTCGCAATATGATGCTTCATCCGATAAACTCCTCTCTTAATAAGTTTCTTACACAATTTACATATGATCCAATCTCTTTTTTCTTTACTTTTGCTTCAATTTCACCTCCAATTGTTTCTCTTTTTTGCCATTAATTTTCAATAATCAAATAAAAAATAAAAATTAGAAGTTAGAATAAAAATATATTATAAAATAATAAAATATATTAACTAATAACTACAAATAAAAAATAGAAAAACAACAGAAAAATGAAAAAAAGCTAAAGAGTAAAGGAAAAACATTAAAAAGAAACAGCAAGCTCAAAAAAAAAAAACAGAAAAACACACACATAAAAAAAACAAAAAAAAAATAAAAAATACAAAAAAATGAAACAGAAAAAACCAAAACCAAAACAAAAAAGATCAGAAACACAAAAAAAAAGAAAAATGATCAGGAAAAAAAGAAACAACAAATAGAAAAAACAAGAAAAAATTAGAAACACAAAAAAAAATGAAAACAAAATAGAAAAAACAAAAAAAAGAAACAGAGAAACAAAAAAAAACGAAACAGAAAAATAAAGAAATACAAAAAATAAAAAAAAAAATAGAAATACCCAAAAAATGAAACAGAAAAAAAATAAAGTAAAAAAAAACAAAACAAGAAAAACAAAAAAAGAAATAAAAAAATAAAATCAGAAAAAACAAAAAAGGAAATAAAAAAATGAAACAGAAAAAAACAAAAAAAAGGAATAAAAAAATAAAAAAATGAAACAATGAAACAGAAAAAACAAAAAACAAAAAAATAAAATCAGAAACAAAAAAAACGAAACAGGCGTTAAAACCTAATCCCCTAATCGCGAGTTGCACACATCGCATGACCGTCGCACTCATCGTGCTGGTGAGGAAGCGTCGCCGGGCTTAGGCGACATGTCTGGCCGCGTCGTCGGGCTTAGGCAACTCATCCATGTGTCCTTCACGCAAAAAAAATTTGAATTCGAGATTAGGTTTTTAAAAACCTTACCAGTAGGCGACAGATGATCGATTGTAGCGGCGGAAGGCAGCGACGGGCGACAGCAGCGACGACTGACTGCCTTTCACCGGAGGCGGCATGGAAGGCAACCGAAATGTTTTTTTTCCTTTACATGTCTTCTCAGCCTTAAATATCGCCTCCGACAAAAACGGGGCGGATTTGGGCGGCCTCCTGCCCAGGCGGCGCTTGGGACGCCATTTAGAACATTGGACACAATCATAGACATGATCAAGAAAATAAGCGTTCGGCTATACGCTCTTTAAGGCTTAACGGCCGACCCATGACAAGGTTATAGAAGCAAAGGATCAAGTTAGATTGGAATTCTTTCCTTCATGGAGCTTGGAGATAGATTCAACTACGACACTCAATTTCTACCATCCTTTGGAGTAAAAAATTTCACCTATTGAAAATCAAGGACAGAGACCTTTGTTGGGACCGTTAACGTCGTTAAAGGGGGGAGGTGAATAGCGATTCATGATTTCATTCTTGTTTGTTGTGCTCGTCTACAAAGAATTAAACACTAAGTGGAAATATACAAATGCGAGAACAAATATACAAACACAACACTTGAATTTTATGTGGTTCGGAACCCCTAGTTCCTATCTTAGCGATACTCCACCTTCTTCTTGTAGGAGATCTTCCGGAGGCTAAGAAACCCCCTACAACTTGTTCTTTACAAAGTAGAACAAACAAAACAAAGATATAATAGAATATGAACAATGCAAAATAAATGCTTTATAAGAATAATCTTTGCTTTGATCACTATTGGTTATGTTGGATTGCCTCTTGGAGATCTAGAATGCAATAACACTTCCCCTTCAAAGTCTCCAAAAACTGACTCTGAATTCCAACTCGAAACCCTTCTTTTATAGTTTTTAGGCTGGGGCTTTTTTCATCTACTCGTCACCATCAGTCAATTCAATCGTTTCACCTATAGAACAAATCTTCCATCTCAACTTTGATCACTAATAGTTTATTGCATTAGTCGAGTTCAGAATTCAATTTAGAAACTTTTTGTTCGCTTCAATAGTGATTAGTGACATCAGTTGAGTTGTTTAGTCGAGTTTTAAACAATTGTTTGTTGTAGTGCCATCATTTAATTGCTCAAATCCATCAATCGATTGATCATGCAATAAACTCTCTTAAATCTCTCAAATCCCTAATTCGGGATTTAGGAGTTACTAGTCGATTGCTACTACTATAGTTTGTAGAATCGCGATCCCACGTATAATCGATTTAGGGTCAGGATCGAAATGGTTGGGATGGAACCGTAATCGTGTGATCCTACCCAAAACCCTTAAATTTTATAATGCATGATTAATAATTAGAAAAAATATCTAAAAAACTCATTTACATATAGATTACTAATTTTGTAGTGCAACTGTCAACACTTAGACATGCAAGTAAGATCCTAAAAGCATAACAATGATAAACTATCATATGATATTCATCTAATGTTAATTTAATCATTTTAATTTAGACATGCAAAACTATCTAATTTAAACATATTGGATCATTTAAGTATAACCTAAATAAAACTATGAACATATGCATAAACATTCATATGAATCAAAAATTTGTAAAGAATCATATCTCCCAAACAACTTTTGTTTCGGGATAACTCTTAACTATTTAGCTTTAACTAGCTCTTCGATGTTTTGTCTTGAACTCGTGCTTCTTCTAATCTAGTCCACGATCGGATTCCCTTTCCAACACTTGATCGCACTAGTGATCAAGTATCGTTTTTAGATGAGACGGTCGTAATGACTTTCTCAAAGATAAGGAAAATGTTGCCCAATTACCTCTTCACAAGGGGCTGGCCAAAGAACCCTCAAAAGGGGCGGTAACAATAAAATCTGTAAGTAAAGTGGGCAGCAATAATCCTTCTCTGAGAAGAAAAACAAGAGACAAAGAGATGAATTTCTCTTGATAGAAGAAAAGGAAAGAAGATCTTTATCTTCTTCCTTTGAGAGGGGGGGGGGGGGGGGGGGACGACGACTTGGGAGAGGGGGCTATACCAAACTCCAAGGATTCGGGGGCGGGGCGACAACTTGGGAGAGGAGCCTACACCAAATTCCAAGGATGACTACTCTATTTATAGCTTATCAACAACTCTCTAAGGAAGATGAAGAGATGTGTGGCTCATCATCTCTCTAAGGAATATGAAGAGTTCAAGGAAGATAAAGAGATGTGTGGCTAAGAAAAATAAATTTAACTTAGCTATTTTCTTTCTTCCATCTTAACCCCCATTGGATGTTAGAACTTTTCTAAAACCCAATAATGTGAGTCCATCATAATCATATTAATGATAACCTTTGATCATATCAAACTTTAGTTTTCAATTCACTGTTTGATCATATCAAACTTTATTAGCCAAATTCAACTACTTGAATTTGACTTTCTCAATGAGAAATAGGGGAATCAATACTTGTGTGACCCTCAATGGTTTAGGGATACAACTAGCCGTGAGTTCACAATACTTTGTGATTCAAAACGATGTTCGTCCTTTATTTAGGCGTACCCTTAATAGCCCTATTCTATGATCAATTGCTTGATTATAGGTTGTCAAAACTAATTCTGATTAGCACTCAACGAATCATGGTAAGAGCATCTAGTAGCACCGTCCCATAACTCCCTAGGTATCATTGAATAGTGCTTGCAAGAATTAGTCGATTATGGTTAGCATACAGTTCGGTCCCTTTATCTCATATGTCCCGGTCATGTCTACAACCATTGGTAGATCGAGGGTTGTATATTGATTCAACTACTAGATCCGTCAATTTGGGTTAGGCCTGTCGGATTGGCCCGCCCTGCCAAACAATTTAAGCGGGTTGGGTTGGAATTTTAGCAACCTAAGCCCGCCGCGGGTCAAACCGCCTAGGCCTGCGACTCGTACGGGTCGGCTCGCGACGGGCTTAGGTTGTCCCGTGGGTTGAGAATCACATGCTAGTCAGTTTTATGCCAATTTATTATCTTTCTTTGTTGTAATTTTGAAATAAAAAATAATATTTTTCATCACATGAGTACTCGTTTGTATCCATTTACATTTAAAATACATATTTCTTGATATATTAGATTGATGAAACCTGAATATATGATTTTTTTTACTTTTTTTTATTTTTCTTAAATTTTTTGATGGGCCCGCGAGTTGACCCGCCTAACCCGCGACCCGCCTTGGATTAGGTTGGGTCGGGAATTTCCCAACCCACCTAGATGATGAGTCGACCTGCTATGGGCCGACTCGTCCCGTCACGGGTTGGTCCGTGTCACGGGTTGGCCTGTTTGACAGCTCTATCAACAACCATGTAATGTATTTTATAGTAACATCGAATGAGCAACTCGAGTAAGTCCTTTCCTAAAGCATATCTTACTGTTTTGATCAGAGACTTCATACACTATAAAACAATATATTACATAAGATATTCATACTCGTGGGTGTGTGGTGAATCCTCAACTATAATACACTGGCTCCTATATATTTCGTTACTACACCCAATCTCATCACCTGATGACCCTAATTGAGTCGGTAAATGAATTAAAGTGCAACCCCAACATATAGAGCCTCAGTGTTGTCTCGGGTTATAAGGACTACTAGTATACAATAATAACTAAGAACTTATTCACTCGATAAATTATAACCACTTGGAAAATCCGTACAGGGTTGTTCGATAAAGTCATTGTATAAGTATCCATATGTATGCTTTGAACATGTTTATGTCCTTATTAATGAAACATGGTATACTATATCACAAATGCTAGTCTCTAACTTGAGCGACTTTTTATCTTTGTTTATTAAGCAGCTTGATGTGCGTAGATTATATATGTTTTTAGGCCTTGATTGATGCACATTCACTTATTTAATGAACATGATCTATTATATCGCATCCTATTTATATGATTTTGTTACTTTCACTATCTTTATTCATATAACTACTCTGTGTTAGTTTTCATTGATAGGACGTGTTTTCGTAACAAAAATAGAGCAGTGAAGCAAGTTTAAAGAGAATTCAGGTGGTCATGTCTCTTCGAGTGCTCGACGCAGACATTGTCACGATATGCTCGTGTTCCTCTGACCAAAAGTGGTGCAAATGACATCAAAATGGAGCTAAATTTCTTCCATATGAGTAGGATGAGCTAAAGAACACGACCATGTTAATTTCCTAAGTTTTATAGAAGGTTACATGGCACGACCGTGTCAAATTCTAGACAGCATCGCGGAGCAAAAGTAAAACGACCATAACTTTTTGCTCGGTTGGAGTCACGGGTTGTTCTACCCATCAAAATGAAAAGGACTTTAAGATCTACAACTTTGCTTCAGACATCAGCCCGTGAAAACCATGTCTTAGGGAGGCACGACCGTGCGTCTCCTAGACATGGCCGTGTGACAAGGCACACCCAGACTGCACTGCAGACTGATTTTGAAACAGCCATAATTTTTCGCTCGGTTGGAGTTACAGGCCGTGCCGCCTATCAAACTGAAGAGGACTTTAAGATCTACAACTTTACTTTAGACACAAACTTGCAAAAACCATGTCTCGACATGCAAAAAGGGGAGGCACGACCTGTAAGTACCCCGGGTTGATTTTGATGTGATCAACCAAGTCAAGTTAGGTCTCGGTGTGTTTTGATCCTTGTATTTAAGTGTGCAGGAACTTAGGAGTGTAGGAAGTCGAACAGAACACGCAACAGATTAGAAAGATGGCACGGGAAGGGAGCCGACGAGTTTGGTGCATCCGAGGGACGCGGAGGTGCGGAAGAGTACACCGGTGGAGCGAAAAAGATGCACATGACGTTCGAGGGACGAGAAATCGGGAGTAAGTCCATTTGAGGCAAAGGCTAGAGTTAGGTTCGGGTGAGCCTGGTTGGCCATAAATCACCCAAGGTGACTAAAGGAGGAAAAGTCAACGCGAGTGTTGACATTGACCAAGTGGTCAACTAAGGCGCCTCGAGTGCTTTGGGAGGCGTCTTAGCTGCAAGCCTTAGAACTGAGACGCCTCAGGTCGGAACTGAGGCGCCTCAGATCAAAATCTATCAACAGCTTACTGTTGGCGTGTGGATAATATCTTATCCATCTGAGGCGCCTCAGATTATAACTGAGGCGCCTCAGGTTCACGTCAGCACAACGGTAAAGTGATTTTTCAGGCTATAAATATCTCCCAAAAGCTAGAATTAAAGATCAACAACTCGTATTTAATTCCTAGTTTCTTTTCTGAGCTTTCCAACGTCTGTAAGAGTCTTCTCTGTCTGCAACTAAGGAAATTTTTTAGTGGAACTTTCAACTGCCTTGGATTACCAACCACCCCGGTTACAACCAAGTAAATAGTAGGCTCGTCTTTAGTTTTTGTTATTGCTTATGTTTTTTAACTGCTGAAAACTAACTTCTATCATTGTAAAAGAAGCAAAAGATTTAGTTCTAACCTGCAGGACAATTCACCCCCCTCTTGCCGGCTTGCCAACGGTCCTACACGACCGTGCCTCCTAGAGACACGTCCGTGCCTCGCTTCCAAGTAGATTTGTGCATGGTTGTGCAAAATGGCATGATTGTGCCCCCTCACCCAACATGCCACACGACATGGCTGTGTCAAATGGCACGACTGTGCCCCCTTGATCGAGAGCCATCTTTACATGGCCATGCCACACCTCCATGCCAGTTGCACGCTGGGGCTATGCCAAATTGTACGACTGTGCCATAGAGAAGTAGGAGGACGTGCCTCTGCTATAAAAGTGGGTTTTCTCTCTTTTTTTGATATATCTTGGGTTTAGGGTTAGCCCCTTTCCTTGGGGAAGGGTTTCCCCCTTTAGGGGAGAACCAAGAGTTGCCGCCGTAGGCTCTATCGACGATCCGTCCACCTCCTGAGCGAGGAGTTCAACCAAGAAGACCGGCGACGCACGATAAACCTTCTCTTCCCTCTAGACTTCTCTTTTGGGTTCTAGATGTTATTTTTCTTGTCTCTTGATTGCAACTTCTTTATAATGGAGTAGTTATCTAGATCTAGGATGTAGGAAGTAATTAGGATGTGATGTTGATGTATAAGGATTTGCTCATTTCCTTGTTCAATAACATGCTTATACCTTGTTCTATGTGTGTTGTGCCTTGTATATGTTTGATAAAATGTGTGAGTGGTGAATACATGTGGATGTGAAAGATTGGTCGCCATGTAAGGGGAAATGCTAGAGATTGTATGATCGGGGAGTCTTAAGTGACAAGGGTAATCCTTTAACTGGACATCTTGAGCATTGCCTTGAAATGGAGGCCCTTTTCAATCCCGTATTAAGAAGTGTTGCTTAATCTAGAGACGTATGACCGGGGGCCCTTAGTGACAAAGGATTACCTTTAACCGGACTCTCTACGTTACCTCTTTCACTTGGTGGCACTGGATGCCAATGGGAGGAATACTCCGGGGCACCATCCCGGGGTCACACCGGTATTTAGCTAGACTCCCTACAAGAATATAAACATTGAGATTAAGAGGTGAACAATTCATAGAACATCAACTGGTAACGTAGTGAAACCGAAATCCTAGAATCTACCCATTCCAACCTTCTCCCAAGATCAATGATTCTCTCTCTCTCTTTCTTCCTCTTGTCTACAAGCTTTCACAAATTGACTTCGAACGTCTAGATAGCTTGCTTTGTGGACTTAACTAATCCTTAATCAACAATCCCTGTGGATACGATAATCATTGATATTACTCGACGACGTTTCCGTGCACTTGCGGAATCACATCACAGCTCAATTGACTAGGAACATATTTAGAATATACTGTGAATATTGATGTACTTCATGATGACCATCATATGTACCATCACATCTCACTATAGTATATATAAGAACTTTATCTATGCATCTAGCATGAGTATAAAGATAAAGTAAATGTCAAACTTGATTTAATTATATTAAAATAAAGGTTGTTTTATTTATAAGAGTCAATAAAGCCCTAGTGAACAGTTGACTTTGCAAGACACCTACTCTAACAAATATATCATCAACACTAAGAGCCATGTGACTCCCTTTGAAGAAGAGTGTTTAATAAACAATGTGAGATCCCTTGGCTTTGGCTATAATCTAACAATCATAACTTGCAAATATGCTAAATGATGCTCGTGGTGATGGCTTAGGTTTGGATAGGGCTTTCTTCAATGTATATACAAAATAAGCATCCAAATTATTTTCATATCCTAGTTTAATAAATTTTTTCCATTAGTTCTTTGCACAAAAACACATTCTTGACAGTAAAATGTTGTCACTTCAAACTATCATTTGCGGCTAATGACAATAAAATTCTAGATGGAAGGACATTACTAACATTTGTTTAAGTAAAAATTGTCTAAGTGATGTGAGTACAATTATCAATAATGAACACAAACCATTTTGCTCTAGGATATTATTAGTTGAAGGGCCCTCAAATATCACTATAAATGAGATAAAAGACAAAAAAGCTTCTATTACTTAATGGATAATACCCATATTTATGTTTAGCAAGTTCACACACTTTACAAAAGCCTCAACATCTACACTTTGCAATAAAGATGACAATAAAATTTTAATGGTTCTAAATGATGGATGTCCAAGTTGGTGATGATGAAGCCAGATCTTATTAATTATTAGACAAATAAAGTTCTAAAACTACTAAAAATAAAGAGGAAGGTAATTTGCTGTCTTTGGTAATGTTTAACTGACCTGGCCTGACCTGACCTTTTAAAATAGTAAGGCCATCTTGTTCTTTATGATGTTTAATCATCTTCCATGAATCCTTGTCCATTATAACTATGATGAAAAATTAGATTGCAACATAAATCTTTAATAAAGTTTTGGATAGAGAATGTTTGTAGATAATTTGGGACATGAAAAATATCTTTTATGGTCAATGATGGCTTATTTTAACAAATTCTACACCAGCTACAGCAGGCAAAGAACCATCTATTGTGTCTGTTTTGCTATTGCTTAGACATGGGAGCATGTGGAAAAGACACTTGCCAGTGGGCCATATGACAGGTGGCTCTTGAATTGATGATCCAAGAGTAAAAACAATCTTGTATCCGAGATATATAGTCCAATAGAGAATGGAAACATACCTAAGTACAACAATGAACTAGTATCTGTTAAGGTTACCAATAAGAGATCTTAGCCCCTTGACCTTTTGTTGGTTCAGCTTACGTGAGTCGTGACTCCTTTGGTGTTGTTTCATTTTATTATGTATTAGTCATATGCATCTAAGCATTGATCTTTATTTGTTCTCTTTATGTCCCCACTTTTGGTTGAGCAGTTTACCACCCATGCTTTATGATTCGAGCATAAGTCCTCTGCTTTCATTAAAGCTTGAAATTTCTTGATTACCAAGAATTTGGATTCTCACTTGTTCTATATTAAGTTTTATAAGAAAATCATAAACTCTATCTTGCTCAATGCTTAATGAAGTCCTTTAGAACAATAGTATCTTTGAAACATTTGATTGCCTTAAGATCTTACCATAACCTTTTCAATTGATTAGTAGCCTTGTTTAGCAACTATTGTTTTCACTTTCACCTTATGTACTTGAGCCGCATCTCTTACTTTTGAATATGTAAGCCCACACTAATTTGAGGAACCATTGAATTCCATTTTATGCCATAATAATTGACTTTTCTTCCTCCTATGCTTTAAATTTAACCTAAAAGTTGTAAGATGATTTAGCTTTCCCTTTCCTTTAATTATATTATGAATAAGTTAACACCTCTTGAGATAGTTTTTTTCTATTCAATTTATAGGCAACTTAGATTTTTTATACTTTTCCAACTTCTAACAATTGTTTTTACGACTCCTGACATTTTTATAAATTAAAATTTACAAAAGGTAAGAAACAGGGAAAAATGGGTAATGAAGGTGGTACAATAAAGATAAACTGCTAATGATAAAAGCTAAGGAAAGGAATTCAACTAAGAAGGTGTTTTGTCTTTAGAAACAGAGAAAAATAGAAATTTTTTTTTTTATAAAGCCTAACACTCTTATACCATGACGAAAGTTAAAATGGTATTAACTTAAAAAAACTTATCCAATATAAGCAATCTTAACTTTTTTTTTATAAATTGATAACACAACTTATTCTTTATCAAATAATCTTAAAAAAAATCTTGTATGCAAATTAGTTATGCTATCATATTCCATAATTTATGAAATCATGATCTCATAATTTATAAAATATTTTAAACTTAATTTTTAGCGATATTCACAATTACAAAATCATGATTTCCCACAATTATATTTTCTTCTTGCAAGATCGAATTGTAATAGTTTTTTTTAAACTTTGAATGACATTAAAAAAGGAGAAAATATAGAGGGATTTTAGGAGTGCTAACTAACGAGTTATAGGTCATGGAGTAGAAGCCCGATTTGAACTATGTAAAATAATAAGTGTTTGCATTGCTTTGTGTTTTGTGTTAGACTTTGATATTCTACTGTGTAGTGTGGACACACATAAGAGATGGGCCACTCTCCCTCCCTCTCCCTCTCCTCTCCCTCTCCCTCTCCCTCTCCCTCTAGCCTCACCAATGATCCAACAAAATCTCATACAATGATATCATCTTACAAAATATAAAAACTGATGTCTAAAAAGGATACCAGTATGAGCTGCAAAAGCCTTAGAATGAGTGGTTAATGTCTAACACATTGTTGTGTTTTAGTTGTATATTCAAGGTCCCTTTCCCCAGTCCTATTTGTAGTAACAAAGGTGAGCTAAAATAGAGAATAAGACTCCTCATTCAGATAACTTTGACTGAATGCCCTTTTATTGAAATTAGTCCTTGATCAAACGATTGAAGTCAATCTTATTGGTTAATGGCTAATCTCCAATTGACTTAGTCTGCGCATTTAGTTGACTCAAATCTCTTTTAGTCGACTCGACCATATCTAGTTAACTAACCTAGATAAGATTACAAGCTTATCTGCTAATATCTTTCAACATTAGTGGACTTTATAAGTATTCAATTGACTGAGATCTATTCCATTCGACTAAATTCAAACATAAGGATTTGCTTGAGCACAAGACTTAAGCCGACTAGGCAGTCCACTAAGCATCTAGTTGATTGGGGCAAACATGGATTTTGCTCAACTTTATCTAGTAAGCCCTCATAAACCTATGAGATTATACTTCACCTTAGACCAATAAAAAAAATTATATTCCTTATCAAAAGCTCTCAATCAAGCCTATCAAACCCTATTACAATCACATAACCTCTCACAACTCGTTGTCTTCGGGTTGTTTCACAGTTTCATGTCGTTCAAGGGTCCACCTTGATAGATATGTATACTAAAAGATTTGCTCTTTTATATAAGATCATTTTTATTTTGAAAAGAGAATCACAACAACACTAGGTGCTTGTTTATATTAGTGCATGCATAAAAGTCCTTTACTTTGCATTGTAGATAACATGGTGTGTGGTGTCACACGGAAGATCATGTTATCAGTTCCTTGCTTAGTATAAGTAGAGGCTCACAGCCCGAGATGGAATTGGACAAACCATCTGGATGATTGTATTGTAATTAGGTGTGGTTGATCTTGACTATAGAATTACACTAGTGTGCTTTGAGTACATTGAGCAGGACCAAAACCAGAGGTCATCCAATTTGTACTGGCTTGATAATTGGATAGGACCTCAGATTTTATTATGGAGTACTATCCCTAAATCTCGATATAATAACGGGCACATATGATTAATTATTATTTCTTTGATTTACCAATGGGCGAGATCTATTCTGTTAGATCGATAAGCCCGGTAGGTTGGGAAATAATATTAATTATATGGTGTGCCGTTGATTATTGACAGAATCCGTGTCCTGGTGAGTCGGGATGATGATACCCTCTTGATGAGCTCAAAAGGTTCATTATGTTAAACCCTACAGGTGGATTTGATGCAACATGATCATAAGGTTGAGTGGTACTAATCAAGGATCCAGAATTTAATTAATTTAAATTGTCAGTAATTTAAATTAATTGACGGACATTCGATATCTTAAACACGGGGGGATGAACGACTCATAATATGTGGAGCCCATATGAAAATATGGGAGTTGGTGAGGAAGTTCAATTAAGATCCTTTAGTGGAATGGATCTTAATTAATGGATCGAGTTTAGATCCATTAGCGGGCCAAGATCCAACTCCTCTTGGTTCCTACCTTAGCCCTATATAAACCCCATGGGATCATGAAACCAAGGCTAGAAAAATCCAATACACAAAAACCCTTGGCCTCTCTCTTTTCTTCTCCCTCTCCTCTCTCCTAGGGTGTCGGCGCAAACAAGAAGAGGAGTTTTTCTTCTCTTCTTGTTCCCTCCTTCTTCTCTCTCGGTGTGGGCTGCTAGGAAAGGGAAAAGCACCTCCCTTACCAGCTAGTGGTCGGAGCTCGCCTTGAGAAGGTTGGAAGAGGGTCGGCGGCGTGGAGGAAGGGCGCAAAGGCACCGGCGGTGAAACCCTTGATTAGGGTTTCGGCTAGGGCAAGGAGAAGAGGTGTTTTGGAGGGCTTTGGTGATCCCGGTTCTCAGTAGCTCGTCGCCCACACGACGTCTGGGAGGGAAGGGACATAAGGTAGATGGTTACGAGGTAATAGGAAGGTATAATTCTCTTCCTAAGCTCTTATTCTTCTTTTGGTGCCATGTTAATTAACTTCGTCATTTCATATGAATTAGTTAATTATTTTGATCTTGTATCATAGCTAATAATTAATTAATTGGATCCCGACCATAAACACAAGAACCGACGATCCACTCGTCGTCTCTTCCGCGGTCGTTCGGTTAGAAGAATTACAAGGCACGATCTTTGTGATTGGCCAAGTTGTAATTCGTACCGAACGATACGATGACGAGATGGTCGTTGGGAGACGGGTCTCCATTCAGATTAATTTTTAATCTGTAAATATGGAGAGGTCTTTCAAGGACGACCAAATATTCGTTAGGGAAACCTACCAAGCCATACCCAACAATTGGTATCAGAGTTGAGGTTTCCAGTTTTGTGTGTTTAGGATTTAGTTAATTTTTGCGCATTTTCATATATTTTATTTTGCTGGATGATATGTGGATGTGCGTAGGCTAACTTTGTGTTGCAGGCACTATATTCCAACTTATCATGGCCAAAATAATAGATGTATGTGATTGCTTGTGCTATTTTTGTAAATTAATTAAATCCTCGGGGTTGACGAGGCTAGATAGTATTTAATTTTTGTAATTAAATACGACACGTGTTTAGCCGAGCTTTTTGTTTACTTTCGATCTAGATTTTATGTACACTCCTTCGTGGAGTATAGGATCGATGGATGTAAATAATTAGCTAGTCATCTCGGCTCGGAGATCCCTTCAAGGTGGCTTGCGCATGGTGTAGGGAGGAGCGGACGAGGTGACGACACGACTGGAGGCGCATTGGAGACCAAGACCATGAAAGTTGGAAAATCTAGGATTTTTCTATTTCATTATGTTGGTTATGTGCTTGTCATGTGTGTGCATGTTTAAAATCCTCAAATTAAATAACTAAGTGGGAGAGGGACCCTAAGGGTCCCGCGACCTCCATTACAATCCGATAAGTGATGCGAACAAATCTGCATGTCAGCTCTGAGTGTCTTCCTCCCCATCGGATGGGCTTGTTCTACGGATCACTGGGTCGGAAAAGACTATAGAATTTATTGAAGAGCGTGTGTACTTCCCCATCAGAAGGCTCATAATCGGAAATAATTTTTTTAGTGTCGTGTAATGACAAACATTGAGATGCGAATAATAATATCCTTCCCATCGGAGTCACTGCTATTATTTGCAGGGCCGAAGTGAACCAATTATTAATCTTATTTGTCAAAAAGTTAGGTTAACAAGATAGTAAGACTAATGGGTAAAACCTCCTCTTACGAATGTAGAAATTCGTATACGTCCACACCATCGTGACATGCGAATTTTTCGGTGTTTAGAGGTGTTGGTTGATTTCGAAAATTTATTATTTGAGGAATCAATTTATTTTCGAATTCTAAAGTAGTGTATGTTGTGATTCTCAAGATTTTCAAAATGACCTTTAACCCACTATCGACCATACTTAAGGAGAACAAACTTACTTGACCCAATTACATTGACTGGAAAAGAAACCTAGACATTGTCCTTACTGCTGAAGAGTACAAATATGTGCTCTTTGAGGACTGTCCTGAAAGGCCTAGCGAGAACTCTAGTGAAGAGCAGAGGGAGCGCTTTAAGAAGTGGGTCAAGGCAGATGAGATGATGCGGTGCTACATTCTGGTATCTATGTCGAATGTATTGCAACATCAACATCAGGCCATGCCCACTGCTTATGCAATGATGCTAAACCTCAAGGAGCTCTTCGAGCACCAGGGTCGGGCCGCTAGGCAGGTTGTGATGAAGAACCTGATGACGACTACTATGGTCGAAGGGACACCCGTTAGAGATCATGTCCTGAAAATGATGGCTCACCTCAATGAGATTGAGGTACTGGGAGCACAAATCGACGGGGAAACTCAGGTCGATATTATACTCCAGTCTCTGCCTAGGAGTTTTGAGCAGTTCCGGCTTAACTATAACATGAACAAGCATGAGTATACGTTGGGGGAACTGCTAGGAGAACTCTAGGCGGCAGAGGGCTTATTTCGTCAGAGCTCGCAGGCCTTGGTTACTCAGAAGGTTTCTACTTCTGTGCCGAAAGACAGGAAGAAGAAGAAACAAGGTGGGTTCAAGAAGGCAGCAACGACAACATCGCAGGGACCTCGGACTGGCGTGAAGAAGCCGAAAGGCAAGTGCTTCACGTGTAAGCAAACTGGACACTGGAAGGCAAACTGTCCCTGTCGTAAAGATAAAGGTATTTCTTCATGTCTAGTCGTTGAAACATGTTTAGCGGTGCTATCTACCAGTACCTGGTGCGTAGATACGAGAGCTACTGATCATGTCTGCAATACTCTGCAGGGGTTCCAGGAAACCCGACGGCTGGCTGATGGGGAAATCGTGGTCTACATAGGCAATGCTACGGAGGTGGCAGCAGTTGCAGTGGGAGATTTTTATTTGTCTTTTGAGAGAAATAAAGTATTGGTTTTGAGAGATTACTTATATGTGTTAGATGTGTATACTGAAAGACATGCTTCTTTTATATATATGAACATCTTTATTTTGAAAAGAGAATCACAACCACACTAGGTGCCTGTTTATATTAGTACATGCATGAAGTCCAATTACTTTACATTGTAGATAATATGGTGTGTGGTGTCACACGGAAGATCATGTTATCAGTTCCTTGCTTAGTATAAATAGAGGCTCACAACCGAGATGGAATTGGACAACCCATTGGAATGGTTGTAGTGTAATTAGGTGTGGTTGGTCTTGACCATAGGATTACACTAGTGTGCTTTGAGTACATTGAGCAGGACCAAAACACGAGGTTATCTAATTTGTATTGACTCGATAATTGGATAGGATCTCAGACTTTATTATGGAGTACGATCCCTTAATCCCGATATAATAACGGACATATATTATTAACTATTATTTCTTTAATTTACCAATGAGCGAGATCTATTCTGTTAGATCGATAGGCTCGGTAAGTTGAGAGATAATATTAATAATATGATGTGCCGTTGATTATTGACGGAATCCGTGTCCTGGTGAGTCGGGTTGATGATGCCCCCTTGATGAGCTCGAAAGGTTCATCATGCTAAACCCTGCAGGTGGATTTGATCCGGCATGATGATGAGGTCGAGTGGTACTAATCAAGGATCCAGAAGTTAATTAATTTAAATTGTCAGTAATTTAATTAATTAACGGACATTCGAAATCTTAAACACGGGGGATGGACGACTTGTAATAAGTGGAGCCCATATGTAAATATGGGGGTTGGTGAGGTAATTCAATGAGGGCCCTTTAGTGGAATGGATCCTCATTAATGGACCAGGTTCATTAGCAGGCCAAGATCCAACTCCTCCTCATGGTCCCTATCGTAGCCCTATAAATACCCCATGGTGGTATGGAACCAAGTTGATGGTTGATGATTAATCCAATAGATCACAAGAAACCTAGTCTCTCCTCTCTCTCTCTCCCCCTCGTTTCACTCGGCGGCGCCGAACAGAAGAGAAAAGTTCTCTTCTCCCAATTAATTGCAATGCATGCAATTAATTTTGTTTTCTCCGATGAATTGCAAGTGTTGCTTCTCAACGCATGCAATTCCATTGAATTGCTTCTTCTCCCATGAATTGCAACGCATGCAATTAAGTGCTTTTCTTCTCCAATTAATTGCATGCACGTGATTAATTGCATGCAAGCAATTAAAACTGCTCACTCCGATTAATTGCATTTGCAATTAAGTTCCCACGGCAATTTCTTATAAATTGCCTCTTGAAGCAGTGGAAGGAGGTGGAAGTTTTTCTGAGAGCAATTTTTCCTCCATGCTTGAGAAGCTGTGGAGTTTTCTTAAGGGAGAAAAAGTCAAAAATGGTGGGCGCAATTCTCTTGGCTGATTTCGGCTTTGCAAGGAAGCAGTGCTCAGATTGCTCATGCAACTTAAGCCACTCATGTTGCTCACGCAACTTGAGCCGGCGGGCGCCGACTTCGGCGGTGGAGAAAGACCACCTGGCGCCGCCTTCGGCGGTGGAGAAAGACCACAGATCTGGTGCCGTTTTCAAGCAGTGAAGAAGTTGTAACGTGGAGCAACTTGCAGAAAAAAAATTTTCTATGGAGAAGTTGCTCATGCAACTTGGAAATGTTACTGCAGAAAAGTTGCTCACGCAACTTGCAGATTTCTCCAAGGCAGGAATGCAACTCACAGCTCGGACTTCGGCGATGGAGAGAAGGAACAATAGATTTTGTGTTTGGATTATCTTCTTCCTAGGAGCGGCCGGCGGCATTCCTTTGGTAAGGGATTGGTTGGCGCAAGGAGAAGGAATCTACTTGGTGGCCACAGGTCTTGGTAGATCGTCGCCCACACGACGTCCAAGAGGGGAGGGTCATACGGTAGAAGATCGTAAGGTAACGGAAGGTATATTCTTCCTTGCTCCTTTCATTCTTATTTGTACCTTATTCAATTGCCTCGTCATTTTATGTTTGTTATTTAATTATTTTGATTGCGAATCATAGTCAATAATTATTTAACTGGACCCCGATCATAGACACAAAAGTCGGCGATCAACTCGTCGCCTTTTCCGCGGTCGAACGGTCGAGCAAATTGCGAGACCAATTTTGGTAATTGGCTAAGTTGCAATTTGAATCGTTCGATACGGCACGAGACGGTCGATGGGAAACGACTCTCTATTCAGATTAAATTTTTTAATCCGTAGGCATAGAGAGGTCTCTCGGATCGAACAGGTATCCGCTTAGGAAACCCACCAAGCCATACCCAACAATATGTACCCTCGTTTAGAAAGAATTTAATTTCAGTTTCTAAGTTAATAAAGGATGAATATTCTATTGCTTTTAATAACAGAGTTGTTATAAAGAGAAATAGAGAGATTATCTGTTCGGGTATTATGGTTGGCAATTTGTACACTCTAGAACCAAAGACTCTCATGATGCAAACAGAAGTTAATAGCTGATCATCTAACCTAAATAAGAGAAAGGAGCCTTCTAAGATGAATTAAACATATCTTTGACACCTTAGGCTTGGTCATATTAATCTTAGTAGGATTCAGAGGTTGATAGCCGATGGACCCTTGGGTTTATTGGTGGTGGAAGACTTTTCAACCTGTGAGTCATGCTTGGAAGGTAAGATGACCAAGAGACCTTTCAAGGCTAAGGGGTACAGGGCCAAAGATGTGCTAGAACTGATTCATTCTGATTTGTGTGGTCCTATGTCCATCCAGGCTAGAGGTGGCTTTGAATACTTCGTCACTTTTATTGACGATTATTCAAGGTATGAATACATTTACCTGATGCGCCGCAAGTCTGAATGTTTTGATAAATTCAAAGAATTCAAGGTTGATGTGGAGAAACATCGAGGTAAAAGTATCAAGACACTACGATCTGATCGTGGTGGCGAGTATCTCTTTGGAGAGTTTAGGACCTTCCTATCAGAGGCTGGGATTCAGTCTCAGTTAACTGCACCCGGTACGCCCCAACAGAACGGGGTGACAGAAAGAAGGAATAGGACTCTTATGGAAATGGTTAGGTCAATGATGAGCTACTCTGATTTACCTGATTCGTTCTGGGGATATGCTCTGGAAACGGTAGCATACATTCTAAACTTGGTACCATCTAAGTCAGTCCCATCTACTCCCACAGAACTGTGGACTGGGCGAAAGCGTAGTCTAAGACATGTTCAGATTTGGGGTAGTCCAGCACATGTGCTGAATGGAGATACTTATAAGTTGGAATCTCGCACGGAAGTACGTTTGTTCGTAGGCTATCCTAGGGGAACGAAAGGTGGCCTGTTCTTTAGTCCTAAGGATCAGAAGGTGGTCGTTAGCACGAATGCCAGATTCTTAGAAGAAGACTATGTGATGAACCACAAGCCCAAGAGTAGACTAGTGTTTGAAGAATTAAGAGGGGACGTTCCGACCTTAGGACCAATTGTACAAGAGGACACACTACAAGTCACTGCACCGCGTGTCACAGAGGATACACAGGTGGTACCTCGTCGCAGTGGGAGGGTTGTCAGACAGCCTAAGAGGTTCATGTTTTTGGGAGATCCCTAGACCTAAGACGAGACCCTCCAAGATAAGGATGCAGATTCTTGGCAAAGGGCAATGAACTCTGAGATAGAATCTATGGATTCTAATCACGTCTGGGAGCTAGTAGAACCACCCAATGGTGTAAAAGCCATTGGATGCAAGTGGATCTACAAGAGAAAGAGAGGATTAGATGGGAAGGTTGAGACCTTCAAAGCTAGGCTTGTTGCGAAAGGGTATACTCAGAAAGAGGGTATCAATTATGAGGAGACCTATTCGCCGGTAGCCATGCTTAAGTCTATCCGGATTCTCTTATCTATTGCCGCTCATATGGATTATGAGGTATGACAGATGGACGTCAAGACAACTTTCCTTAATGGAAGTCTTGAGGAGACCATCTACATGAAGCAACCAGAAGGATTCATTGCAAAGGGCAAAGAACATCTAGTATGCAAGCTTAATCGATCCATTTATGGATTGAAGCAAGCTTCGCGATCTTGGAACATCCGCTTTGATGAGGTAATCCAGTCGTACGGATTTATTCAGAGCCTGGATGAATCATGTGTATATAAGAGGTGTGACAGAAACGTAGTGGTGTTTCTTGTACTTTACGTAGATGACATTTTTTTAATTGACAACAATGTTAAAGTGTTATCAGACGTAAGGGTTTGGTTGTCAAAACAGTTTGATATGAAGGACTTGGGAGAAGCGGGACACATCCTTGGGATAAGGTCATAAGGGATCGCCAGAAAGGATGTTGTGCTTATCCCAAGCTTCATATATTGACACTGTCCTGGTTCGTTGTAGCATGGAAAACTCCAAGAAGGGTTTTCTACCCTTCAGGCATGGGGTTCCTCTATCCATCCAAGGAGATGTGTCCGAAAACATCAAAGGAGATAGAGGAAATGAAGACGGTTCCTTATGCATCGGCAGTAGGAAGCCTCATGTATGCTATGTTGTGCACGAGACCAGATATCTGTTTTGCCGTGGGCATGGTTAGCAGATATCAGAGTAATCCTGGACAGAGACATTGGTCTGCGGTAAAGCATATATTGAAATACCCGAGACGGACTAGGGATTATATGTTGGTTTATTGTGCATACCAATTAGTCCTTGTGGGTTATACGGATTCAGATTTCCAGTCAGACAGGGACAAGAGTAAGTCTACCTCGGGGTTTGAGTTTACTTTAGGAGGTGGAGCCATTGTTTGGAGGAGTGTCAAGCAGAAATGCGTGGCGGACTCCACCATGGAAGCTGAGTATGTGGCAGCCTCAAAGGCAGCCAAGGAAGCTGTGTGGCTCAGGAACTTCATTATGGACTTGGATATGATTCCTGGTTTGCCTAGATCTATCACAATCTTTTGTGATAACAGTAGTGCAGTTGCAAACTCGAAGGAACCACGAGCCCATAATGCGAGTAAACACATAGAGCGCAAGTACCACCTGATACAAGAAATCGTAAAGCGAGGAGAAGTGGCTGTCGCCAAGATTGCATCAGAGGACAACCTGGCGGATCCTTTCACTAAAGCTCTTTCAGCTAGAGCTTTTGACTGACATGTGGAGGATATGGGAGTCAGATATATGACAGTGAGAGAACAACAAAGTCTTTGAGTATAAGTGAGAGATTGATAGATGTGTATACTAAAAGATTTGCTCTTTTATATAAGATCATTTTTATTTTGAAAAGAGAATCACAACAATACTAGGTGCTTGTTTATATTAGTACATGCATAAAAGTCCTTTACTTTGCATTGTAGATAACATGGTGTGTGGTGTCACACGGAAGATCATGTTATCAGTTCCTTGCTTAGTATAAGTAGAGGCTCACAGCCCGAGATGGAATTGGACAAACCATCTGGATGATTGTATTGTAATTAGGTGTGGTTGATCTTGACTATAGAATTACACTAGTGTGCTTTGAGTACATTGAGCAGGACCAAAATCAGAGGTCATCCAATTTGTACTGGCTTGATAATTGGATAGGACCTCAGATTTTATTATGAAGTACTATCCCTAAATCCCGATATAATAATGGGCACATATGATTAATTATTATTTCTTTGATTTACCAATGAGCGAGATCTATTCTGTTAGATCGATAAACCCGATAGGTTAGGAAATAATATTAATTATATGGTGTGCCGTTGATTATTGACGAAATCCGTGTCCTGGTGAGTCGGGATGATGATACCCTCTTGATGAGCTCAAAAGGTTTATCATGTTAAACCCTACAGGTGGATTTGATGCAATATGATCATAAGGTTGAGTGGTACTAATCAAGAATCTGGAAGTTAATTAATTTAAATTGTCAGTAATTTAAATTAATTGACGGACATTCGATATCTTAAACACGGAGGGATGAACGACTCATAATATGTGGAGCCCATATGAAAATATGGGAGTTGGTGAGGAAGTTCAATTAAGATCCTTTAGTGGAATGGATCTTAATTAATGGATCGAGTTTAGATCCATTAGCGGGCCAAGATCCAACTCCTCTTGGTTCCTACCTTAGCCCTATATAAACCCCATGGGATCATGAAACCAAGGTTAGAAAAATCCAATACACAAAAACCCTTGGCCTCTCTCTTTTCTTCTCCCTCTCCTTCTCTCTCCTAGGGCACCGGCGCAAACTAGAAGAGGAGTTTTTCTTCTCTTCTTGTTCCCTCCTTCTCTCTTAGTGTGGGCTGCTAGGAAAGGGAAAAGCACCTCCCTTACCAGCTAGTGGCCGGAGCTCGCCTTGAGAAGGTTGGAAGAGGGCTGGCGGCGTGGAGGAAGGGCGCAAAGGCGCCGGCGGTGAGGGAGACAAGTAGAGGGTTGGCGGCGGGTTTAGGGAAGAAGAAGAGGCTTCTTCTTCCTTCCTCTTACTCTTCTTCACCTTCCTCAACCTCTGTTGGACAGAGGACTGGTGGCCAGCGACCTCGGGAGCTCCTGGTTGGTCGGCGGCGCGCGGGTGGAAGGAGAAGAAGCCGGTGGTGAAACCCTTGATTAGGGTTTCGGCTAGGGCAAGGAGAAGAGGTGTTTTGGAGGGCTTTGGTGATCCCGGTTCTTGGTAGCTCGTCGCCCACACAACGTCTGGGAGGGAAGGGACATAAGGTAGAAGGCTACGAGGTAATAGGAAGGTATAATTCTCTTCCTAAGCTCGTATTCTTCTTTTGGTGCCATGTTAATTAGCTTCGTCATTTCATGTGAATTAGTTAATTATTTTGATCTTGTATCATAGCTAATAATTAATTAATTGGACCCCGACCATAAACACAAGAACCAGTGATCCACTCGTCGTCTCTTTCGCGGTCGTTCGGTTTGAAGAATTATAAGGCACGATCTTTGTGATTGACCAAGTTGTAATTCGTACCGAACGATACGATGACGAGATGGTCGTTGGGAGACGGGTCTCCATTTGGATTAATTTTTAATCCGTAGACATGGAGAGGTCTCTCAAGGACGACCAAGTATTCGCTAGGGAAACCTGCCAAGCTATACCCAATACACCTTTCATTAGGACTTCAGTCCGTCAGATGCTCAAACCTTTAGCTTACTCTATATGTCATCTATCGATGGGTCACTTATAAAGTCCACCTCTTATAACTATCATCAAAACTATTTATTCAACTCCATTTTCCTTGTCAACTTTTAAACTATTGAGCCCAACTTGACCACACTAAGTCAACTAACACAACTTGACCTTATCGAGTAATGAGCTCATTTTATGTCCATTATACTAAATTCTTACAAACTTCATGCACACATTACTTAATAATACAGGAAAACCTAATTTAATCCCTTTGCTAAATATATCAAACATCTTACTCGAATATGACTATTCAAGGCATGATTGCACGAACAATCCTTGTAGTTTTAACTGCTCAATGAATTTGTTTGAATCTCCCTTACATATGCAATTAATAATAAAAGAGTAATGGAATTAGAAACTTACAAAGCTATCTACCATATCAGTTTGACTACTTTAATGTTGTGAGTTGATGGATTGTGGTGGTTTTGATATTTGGACAATATATTTACATAATATGTTGGTGCAATCATATTATGGGCAATATGATTGTGATTAGATTAGGTTGATATGTAAAATTGGTCAAGGTTAATTAAATATTTGATATTAGATGAAATCCGGGTTGAGATTGATCGGATATTTGGTAAGAGGAAATTTGAGAAGTGTTGGCATTAGTAAAATTATAATTGGTATTAGGTGTTGGTAAGTGAAAAGTTCATCAGGGAGTTAGCAATATAAAGTGCAATATGGAGTTGGTAAATAGAACCCTAAGTAAATCAAGGTTGATTGGATGCTTGGTAGGCAATGGAAGTCGAGGCAGTTTAAGGGTGATTGAAAACTTGACTAGTGATGAAAGTGTTGATATGTTAAGATGGACTGGATGCAAGTGATGGGAGTCAATCTTGGTAAGTCATGTCAAGGTTGACTTGATGCAAGTGATAAAAGTTTCGACAGGACAAGATTGATTAAATGCCTAACAAGTGATGAAGAGTTGTGACCATTAGGTAAGTGGAAGTCTTTAAAGTTGAAGGTGGATCATCCATTAGGTAGTGACTAGTAGTGGCCATTCGAAAAGAGAACCTCAACCTCTAAATGGAATTCAAGGAAACATCCATATCATCATTTGAATGCGGGGAGAGAACATTTACACTGAGACAATAAAAAGTTTAATTTCAACTTTTAGGATTGAAATTAATGAACCTTCTATCTCATCGAATCATGAGGAAAAAGAAAACATCATACCTTGAAGCATTGAGGTACTTGCACCTAAATGTCGATCAATATGTTTTAAAGAGCAATTGATAAAACTAAAATAGATATTAGGCAAGGCGAGAATCCAATCTTGATAAAACTAAAATAGATTAATATGTTTTAAAGAGAGTTTGTTAAAGAGGAAGATTATTGGTGCAATCGACCACGGGTCAGGTTGACCAAGATTTATCTAGATGTGGATGGTTGAGTGAGAAGTCAAGTAGGTCAAGGTTGATCGAATATTTTTAATAGTGGAGAAGTCTAAGTGGGTCATGTTTGATCAACCACTTGACAGTTGAAAGTCCAATAGGGAGTGCATTGAGAGATGAAATTCACGTGGGTTATAAGGGATCAAACACTTGACAGTTGGAAATCTAATAGGGAGTTAGCAAGGGTGAAGTCTAAGTGGGTCATGGTCAACTTGACATTTGACATGAGAAGCGAAGTCCAAATGGATTATAGAGGACTGGACACTTCGCAATGAGGGAAGTCCAAATAGGTCAAGGCGGATCAGATGTTTAACAGTGGTGAAATTTTGATCAAATGCTAGGCAGTGGTGAAGTCTCGACAAATCCAGGTTTATCAGATGCTATGCAACGGCGAAGTACCGATAGGTCAAGATGGACCAAATATTAGGTAACGAAAAGTCTTGACATGTTAAAGTTGATCGGATGCCGGATAAAAGAAGTCTTGATAGGTTGAGGGCAATCAGATACTAGGCAAGGTGAGAATTCAATCTTGGCAAAACTAAAATAGAGATATTAGTCGACTGCTAGGGAGTAGCAATTAACTAATGAATTCTTAAACCCCGAATTCGTAGTTTGAGGGGGTTTGCTTTGAGTAATCAATTGATGACACTATTATAGTAAACAGATTGTTTGGAACTGTTGAGGCAATTTGTGGTCCGGAGTGACCAAGTGTTTTGATGTTTGGGCAAAGGGTTTAAGTTAGGTTTTCCCTTGTGTTCTCATATGTGTATGTTGAGTGTGCAGGTTGTACAGGTACATATATGGACTTGACTGGACGACCTCGGTACGGTGAAGGGTGGCATGGAGACAAACTGGAGGCTTGTGTGCACCCGAGGGACCTTGGAGAGCAGGGACGATGAGCTAAGGGGCGCGGACTTCGAGGCATGCGTGAAGGATGACATGGAGGCAAGCTGGAGGCTTGCGTGCATCCGAGGGACGGGGGCCGAAGATGAAGAGGGCGCGAAGGCAATAGATGAGGCTGCGGATGAGGAGTCGGTCGAGTCGTGAGGGTACGAGTGCTGTGTGATTGTACTCGGGAAATCCTAGGGTTTGAGTGTGGAGTGGAATGTACTCAGGAAGGGTAACCTTAGGTGGGTGAGTAGACCAGTCGACTGGCCTGGAGGCAGTCGACCGATGAAACTCATAGAAGGGTCTCAGCCTGGGACAGTCGACTGGTAGGTGGCTGGTGAGTTGGTTGAGAATTCGAACGTTGGGGTGCAACGGTCGAATTTCAGTGGCACCAGTCGACTGGTAGCGAGGGTTTCAGCCCGAGTCCTATTTAAAGAGGACTTCATGGTGACTGAGATTCTTGACAAATCTTGTCTTGGTTAAAGGCAAGATAGTAGTCTTTGTGCTCAGAGGTTTGCTTGGTGCTGTGGCGAGGTTTCTCCACCCACAAGGAGCGACGAGGGCTAGCCGGAGATTATCCGGGGAGTGATCCACTGACGGATTCTTGGATTAGTCACCCGTCCGGGGTGGATACCAAGTAAAACTTGGTTTGTTAGCGTTGTTTGTTTTCGTTATTATTATTTCCGCTGTGCAATTAATCAACGTAGGTACAAGAAGAATCGAAGAATCGCTATTCACCCCCTCTAGCGTACCGACATCGGTCTAACAATTGGTATCAGAGCGAAGGACCGCTCTTGATCGGACTAACCGCCGAGGGAGCATACGCTAGAGGAAGAAAGACAATGGAAGATAAGTTGGGGGAAGACATCTACACTCCACCGCCCTACGATTATCAAGATTTCAACTTTTGGAGGGCGAGGATTGAAACTTGGTTTGGAATGGAGTGGGAACTTCGAATCGCGCTTGAAGAGCCATATGAGACTCCAAAGGATAAGCATTGGAAGAGGCTTAGGCCTAGATATTGGAGTCAAGAACAACAAGATCAAGCGAAAGCAAACGAGAAGGTAATTAGCATTTTGGTAAATATCTTGCCTAATAACATTTTGAGTTGTGTAGGTGAATATAGAGATGCACATGAATTATGGAATAAAGTCAAAGAATATCATGAAAATCCTACACAAATTCAAGAGCGTAAAGAAATCAACTCATTGGTTCAAGAAGTGGAAGAAGGAAGTGAGAGGTCATCCACCTCATCTAGAGAAGAGGAGGAGGTCACAACCTCAAGGATTGAGGAGGAGGAGAGACCCTCATCTACTCAAGAACAAGAGAAGGCCTCCATATCATCTAAGGTTGAAGAGGAAGTCAACCTAGCCTCTACCTCCACCAAAGTCAAATCAAAAGAGCATATCACATGCTTTGGTTGCCACGAAAAGGGGCACTACAACGATAAGTGCCCTCTAGCTAAGAAAAAGGAGGTACTCTCTAAACCCGGGTCCATTCGATTTAAGTCTAACATGAATTGTAGGAATGAAGAAGCCCAAGAGAGGAAAATGAAGATTCGATGCTTCACATGTGGAGAACTAGGACACTACCACACCAAGTGCCCTAGAAAAGGTGAGCTAAAGAAAATGGAGAATCTAAAAAGATGGGAGAAGGAGGAAAGAAGGAAAAGAAGAAGATCACATCAAGGGGGAACTTCAAGGGTAAGGGAGGTAATTCCTAACCCTTGGTTAAAAAGTAATTCAATTTCAAGTTCTTCCTTGCATTTTAAAAAACATATTAATTACCCTATCCATGCATGCTAGTTTTAATGAAAAATGCTTAATGGTGCACAATTTTGATTTTAAATATAATGATAGGACTAGGGTTAACAAGATAGATCAAAACCCTAGGAAAGACATGCATCATGATCAACCCAAGACCTCTAGACCTAAGGATCATGACACTAATCCCAATAAGGGAAGGAATGTGCCTAGGAAAATGGGTAGCTCTAGGAATGTCCAAAGTGGACACATGGACTCCAAAGTTAAAGGTCTAGAGAGGGAAAATCAAGCCTTGAGGGCAAGACTTGATAAATTAGAAAAGATCCTAGAGAGATTCACGGTTGGATCAAAGGGTCTAGATATGATGTTAGGTAGTATAAAACCCAACTATGATAGATCGGGTTTGGGATACCGGTCTAAGACCTCCAAGGCCAATGGAAAGAAATATGCTGGGGAAGCATATAATCATGGCAAGAAGGTGAGGTCTAAGGATGGCAAGAGGGTGCCATCAAAAGGTAGAAAGGGTGACTTAACCAAGGACAAGGTGTCTAAGGTTAAGAAGGTTAGATTTGTAGGCTAAGAATCACCGTAGGTTCACCGGTGTGGTCTAGTATGGGTTAAGTCACCTAGGGAGGTGACTAAGGCTCAGAGCTCAAGGGGGAGCTCTAGGAGCCTTTGGGGTCCATGGTAAATGGATCTCAAAAGTTTCTCTCCTAGGAAATTAGGTGGAATGTGCCAAAAAGGTTTGAAAGACTTAGGTGAGTCTTAATCCTAGGTTTTGACACATTAAAAGGGAATTTAGGGAGAAAAAAAAGAAAATACAATTATATTGGGTAAAATTGGGTTTTTATGTGTGAATACCATGTAATTCAATGATAGAAGTGAACTATAATCAAGGATAAGAAGAAACAGTGAGGAGGAATCATAATGGAGACTTTTGGGATGAGTTTTAATAATACACTTTAGGAAAAGTTGAGTTTCGTGCCAATCTTGGGATCCGGAGTACATTTGTTTGGAAACATATTTTTCCCAAGTAGACATTGACCCCACAAATCTCCCCACGAAATTTCATAATTTTTGGAGATTTGTAGAATTATTTAGGGATTTCTGAAATTCGACTGGAAAACTTGAAAATCAAGTATCAGTCGACTGCCCTGGGGGCAGTCGACTGATCTCAAGCCCAGAAACTCTCTGTAAGTTTTCTCAGTCGACTGCCCTGAGGGCAGTCGACTGATCCAGTAGGGCTAGAGAAAAATAGCTATAGGGTGATAGAACGTAATGTCTAAATTAAGATCCTTGATTATATTCCTTGAATAATGGATTACCTCATGGTTTAATGGTAATTAAATAAGGATAAAAGGATATCATTGAATTTAAGAAGAACTAATGAGTGATTAAGATTTAATGGGTGATTTTGAATGATAAGTTCTTGGTAAATGAAAGGAAGAATTGAAGACAATTCCTTGTGTAGATTAATCATGGTTAGAGTTGACAAACATAAGGAATCATGAATTGAGTTCAAAATTGATACAAAGTGTCCATCCTTAAGAAAATTAGAAAATTGAGCCAAAGCCAAGCACATTTGTAGTTTTCATGAAATCATATTTTTTTAGGATAGGGTATATCCTAGCAAATGTGTTTGCAAATCTTTTAGATTGTTTTAGGTCTTTGTTGAGTTCTTTTTGGCACTAAGGATAAGGTTGCTTGGGGGCAATCCTTAAAGGTGTCCAAGGGAGAAGAACTTAGAAGTTGAGTTGGGTAGAACTTAACTTGGTATTAAGGTGTTAAGTTGGGAAGAACTTCACCTAGGTAAATGAAAATTGGGAGAAGATATAGATTAAGGGGGAGGTTGCCTCCTTGGTTGCCTTAATTTTCATAACAAGAAAAATTTTGGGATATATGATGAATGGACCTTAGGAGGGTTGCTCCTAGAGGTCTAGATAGACCATGGAGTGTGCCAAAAGAATTGGAGACGGACTTGAGTCTCAATTCTTGGGTTTCGACACGGTGTTTTTGAGTTTCATGCATGGAAATATGACATTGGGGTCATATAGCATGAAGGTTGGTTTTTGATGCGCAAATGTCATATAAATCAATGCTAGGGATGCATTGTGATTGGTATGGGGAAACCAAAACTAGAACTTTTGGTTAAGGTTTGAGTGAACCTTTTTGCTAGTTTTGGGTTTTGTGTCAAACTTGGGAATGATGATAGATACATTTTGGAATATATTTTTCCCAAGTAAGTATGGGTACCACAAATGTCTCCACAAAATTTGGGAATTTTTGGAGATTTGTGGAATTTCTGGCGCATTTCTGAATTTCGTCAGAAAGGCTGAAATTCTGATTTTCAGAGTACCAGTCGACTGCCCTGGGGGGCAGTCGACTGGTAATGGCTGAATTTTGTATCAACAGCTGGGTATATGTCCAAATGATGTAAAACAAGTGTATGGGGGCTAGTACACATTGTTTATGGTCATTAGGGATTAAAAGAACCAATAATTGGGATATTATTGAGGTCTTTTTGATGTATGACAAAGGGGGAGAAGTTTGGGTTTAAGTTGGGAAACCAAACTTACTTTTGCTAGAAATTCTAGGTTTAGGGGGAGTTGAGATTAAGGGGGAGCATGATTGCTCCATTTTTGGCATAAGGGGAACCTTGGAGAGGTTCTTAAAAAACCTTTGTAAGTCTAATGTAGGGGGAGCTTGGGAGAAGCTTTAAAAAGCCCGTGAAAAATTCCTAACTTGGAGGGTTAGGTGTGAAAAGTCTAACTTGGAGAGTTAGGTGTGGGATGCCTTGTGATAGGATCCCGTTGTGAAAAATTCCTAACTTGGAGGGTTAGGTGTCGGATGCCTTGGGATAGGATCCATGTATGCATTGCATATGCATTTGTTTAGCATTGTTTTTGCTATTCTATACTATTTGTTTTCCCTAACTTAAACATATTGCCAAACATCAAAAAGGGGGAGATTGTTGAGGCAATCTGTGGTCCGGAGTGACCAAGTGTTTTGATGTTTGGGCAAAGGGTTTAAGTTATGTTTTCCCTTGTGTTCTTATATGTGTATGTTGAGTGTGCAGGTTATACAGGTACACATATGGACTTGACTGGACGGCCTCGGTACGGTGAAGGGTGGCATGGAGACAAGCTGGAGGCTTGTGTGCACCCGAGGGACCTTGGAGGCAGGGACGATGAGCTGAGGGGCGCGGACTTCGAGGCATGCGTGAAGGATGACATGGAGGCAAGCTGGAGGTTTGCGTGCATCCGAGGGACGGGAGCCGAAGATGAAGAGGGCGCGAAGGCAATAGTCGAGGCTGCGGGTGAGGAGTCGGTCGAGTCGTGAGGGTACAAGTGCTGTGTGATTGTACTCGGGAAATCCTAGGGTTTGAGTGCGGAGTGGAATGTACTCAGGAAGGGTAACCTTAGGTGGGTGAGTAGACCAGTCGACTGGCCTGGGGACAGTCGACCGATGAAACTCACAGAAGGGTCTCAGCCTGGGACCAGTCGACTGCCCTGGGGGCAGTCGACTGGTAGGTGGCTGGTGAGTTGGCTGAGAATTCGAACGTTGGGGTGCAACGGTCGAATTTCAGTGGCACCAGTCGACTGTCCTAGGGGCAGTCGACTGGTAGCGAGGGTTTCAGCCCGAGTCCTATTTAAAGAGGACTTCATGGTGACTGAGATTCTTGACGAATCTTGTATTGGTTAAAGACAAGATAGTAGTCTTTGTGCTCAGAGGTTTGCTTGGTGCTGTGGCGAGGTTTCTCCACCCACAAGGAGCGACGAGGGCTAGCCGGAGGTTATCCGGGGAGTGATCCACCGACGGATTCTTGGATTAGTCACTCGTCCGGGGTGGATACCAAGTAAAACCTGGTTTGTTAGCGTTGTTTGTTTTCGTTATTATTGTTTCCGCTGTGCAACTAACAACGTAGGTACAAGAAGAATCGAAGAATCGCTATTCACCCCCCTCTAGCATACCGACATCGGTCTAACAGGAACTTGGCTGAGCAACTCGACTAATGGACATCAATTGATTGCTGAATAGTAATAATCAACCGTTGTCACTGTTGTAGTGAATATAATATTTTGAACTCAGTTGTGATGTTCGACTATTTGGACATTAGTTGATTAATGAATAATAACAATCAACTATTAGTAATCTAAATTGAGTTCGAAGAGTTGTTTTGTAGGTGTAAAGTCGAATCCAATAGAGGAATCAATTGATAGGTTCAATTAATCGACTATTAGGCTGAATCATCTTAATCTAAAGGCTATAAAAGAAGAGTTTCGTGAAGGATTTTAGTGTCGGTTCTTAGAGACTTTTAAGGAGAAGCATGGTTGTATTCTAGATGTTGTACTTGTGTTTTTATTCTCGTATTTGTATTTTCTACTGCGTGTTTAACATCTTATGGATGAGCACACGATCTATGAACGTCAAATTGCAAATCATTATTTAACCCCCCCTCTAGTGACATCAATGGTCCTAACAAATAGTATCAAAACAAGACCGCTCTTCATTAGACTGACCATTGGAGCAACTAATGTTAGAGGAAGTTGAATTTTGAAATGAATCTCGAAGACAGATTCAGATTTGACATCTTAGTATTTCCATCGTTCGGAATGGGAAGCTTTGAGTATTGAAAATTAAATATTGTTTTTTTTGGATGATGAACATAAAAAATTAGTTAATCCTAATGGAGAGATTTGATGCCCCAAAGGATAGCAAAGGAAGACTCCTCAAGAAGAAGAGATGGACTAAGGAGCAAATTAAAAAAATCGGAGGCAAATAGTAAGGTAATATGAATGTTCATAGACATTTTGTCTAATGATTAATTTTGAGCAACATAGGTGAGTACATGGATGTAAGCGATCTATGGAGCAAGTTGGTTAAGTTTCATGAAAATCCATCCTCACCAACACAAAATGAAGACGAGTCTAAGAAGAGAGACTCATTGGCTCAAGAATTGAAAAACTTAGAGGTTGAGAGGTGCTTATTGCTCAACATTCGAGGAGAAAGATGAAAATTCACTGCAAGGTTTAAGGGTGGTTAGGCCATTGACATCAAAACGAGAAGAACCCTCGACATCTGGAGTTTATAAGGAGGAAGCACGTGCCTCTTCTACTAGCATGGAAGGTATATCAATTTTATAAAATAAAAATAAAGATGATATCATATGTTTTGAGTGGAGGGAGAGAGATATTATAAGAGCAAGTATCTATAATTAATTAAAAAGAAGATTCAAGTGACACTTAAGGCAAAGAAGACGCCAAACAAAGCCAGACTGTTTGTGCGAATGGGCAGGGAGCACATAGAGTGCTTCTTGTGCAACCAACGAAGACATTATCGGAACTAATGTCCACGGGAGAGACACCAAAGTAAGGACCATGGAGGAAGCTAGAATTTAGGGGGAGCTATTAAAGTCAAATTATCATTATTTGATAGAGTTTTTTATATCATGATAAAAGACATGCTAGAATAAAATTTTATTATTTTAGTCATAATTATCATGAAAATAGAAAATATAATAAACTTAAGGACGACTATAGATTATATTATAAGAAGGTACAGAGTTACTAAGGCAATAATCCAAAAAAGTTTAGACATATTCCTAGAATGAAAAAGATCTAAGTTAGAAATGAGAAATCAAGGATTGAAAATTTAGAAATCAAAATCTCTTGAGGTCAAGACTTGATCAATTGAAGAATACCCTTAAGAAGATGAAAAATGAGATTAAAGGGTCAAAGAAATAAAATTTAGAGTTAGATAGGCAAGAACTACCTAAGGATAAGAAATGTTTGGGATACAAATAGAGTTTCATGTAACTATGAACAAACTCTAGGTCTAGAAGTCAAGTCAAGGTCGCAAGGGATGCCATCCCTAGTGTCGATCTAGATGAGACTGACTAAGACTTCTAAAAAGCTTAAAATGGTCATTAGGAAGGTATCTAGGGAGGTTATCTTTAGTGAATATTTAGTACATCTAATGAGACCAAGATCCAACTCTTCCTCATGGTCTCTATTGTAGCCTATATATACCTCATGAAACCAAGACCTAAGGGATAACCAAGCCTTATGTTGATTTCTCTCTCCTAGGGTTTGAGGGCACCGGCCAAGCAAGAGGGAGTGGGTGGCCAAGAAGAAGAGAATTTTCTCTCTTCTTCCTTTCATCTTCCTCTCATCTATACTTCTCTTTCTAGGCGTGCGGCTAGGTTAAGGAAAGGAAGAGCTTCATCTTCCTTTTGGCTGGCGGCGCAAGCACTTGGAAGAGGAAGACTGGCGCCGGCTCAAGGGATCAAGGAGAGACTGGGTGGCTTGGGCTTAAGGGAAAGAAACCTTTCTTTCTCTTCTTCATCCTCTTCTTCTTCTCTTCTTTCCCTCCTTAGGCTTGCTGCTAGGTCAAAGGAAAAGAGAGGAGTTCTTCTCTTTTGGCCGGCGGCAACAAGGAGGGGATCTAGGTTTTTGGCGCAAAGAGAAAGGAGAAGAAAGGTGGTCTTGGTAGCTTTGTTTCTTGGAAGATCGTCGCCCACACGACGTCCAAGAAGAGATAGGTCATACGATAAAAGATCGCGAGGTAAACAAGAGGTATAATTTTTGTTTGGTTCCTTCTTGTTCTTGTTTATATTGTATGATGATTATTATCATGGACCCCGAAGATAAACACAAAAACCGGCGATCAATTCATTGTCTATTCCACGGCTAATCGATTAGACGAGTTAGATTGCTTGAACAACAAGTTTGTTCAAGCGATCACTCGAATTAATTAGTACGATGATGAAACGGTTCCTTCGGAAAGATTCTCTCCATCCGGGTTGTTTCTAATTAATAAAAAATTTTAATCCGGGGATATGGAGAGCAATCTAATTGAACAGGAAACAGAAACCCAACAATAAGTACTCAATGAATCAAACAAATCAAATCATTATTCACCCACTTCTAGTGACGTCAACGGTCCTATATTTTCTGTGCTAATAAACCCCTCGCTTAATATCCTTTTAGTATCAAGTATGATTTAAAATTTTGAATTATATTGAAATTTCGATTTATGACCGGAATGATACGGTTTTTGTATCGTATCATGTTATGCTGATATAATTTTGGTATTTTTTAATATAAAATATATTAATAAAAAAATAACTTTAATTTTTAAAAAATAATTTAAAAAGTAAATTTTATTATATATTTTCAAAATTAAAATAAATAATATATATATATATATATATAGATTGTTGATCTCGTGTAGGCCGGCTAGAGGGGGAGGGGGTGAATTGCCCTGTAAGTGTCAAACTAGATCTTTTGCCTTTCTTAGCAAGGATAGAAGATTAGTTTAATAATTAAAAGCATAAGATAATTACAACAAACTAAAACTAGTATGAGACATCAAAGTTACTTGGTTGCAATAGGGTGGTTCCTAGTCTAAGGCATTGAAAAACTCCACTGACAAAAACTCTTTCGATGTAGGTAGAGAAGCCTCTTATAGATTTTGAACAGCTCAGAGAAAGAGTAGAAAAATGAATTACAATTCTTGTATTTTAGTCCTAGCTCTAGGGCCTATTTATAGCCCGAAAACATGCATTATCGTTGTGCCGACGTGGCTTGGAGGCGCCTCAGTTATGATTTGAGACGCCTCAGATAAATAGAATTTTATCCATGTAATGGTCACTCAACGATAAAGTTTGATATGAGGCGCTTCAGTTCAGACCTGAGGCGCCTCAGTTCTGACTTGAGGCGTTTTATTTTTGATTTAGCGCAGAACTCATCCAAGGCAACTGAGGCACCTTAAGAGGCAACTGTGGCACCTCAGTTGACCTTTTAGTCAAAGTCAACATCCGTGTTATCTTTTTCGCCTTTCGTCCACTTGGGTAATTTTCGATCATCTAGAGTTGAGCTAACCCGAATCTGACTCCGGCCTTATTCTCGAATGAGCTTCCTCCCCAACTTCTCATCCCTCGGACGTCGCGTACGTTCTTCTTGTCCACCAGTATACTCTTTTGCAGTCAATGCGTCCCTTGGATGCACTGAGCTTGTCGGCTCCATTCCCTCGTACCATTCTTTTCGTTTGCTGTGTCTTCTGCTCGAATTCTTGTGCTTTTATGCTCTTGCACACTTAGACACAATGATCAAAAAATAATATCACCTAACTTGACTTGGTTGATCCTATTAAAACCAACTCGAGGTATATATATATATATAAAATTAATGTGATAGTTTTATTAGAGTTTAATAAAGCCTATTTAGATTATCTCTACTATAACCGAGAGTTAATTGAAATTATTAAAATATATTTTAATTAAAAATTAACCGCTACGCTTAAACCTAGCCAATCTAGCTCGAGCCGGAGTTGAGCTAATCACCCTCCAGCGATGCTGTCGAGGTCGCATGACCCCTCCGATGTGGCCATGGACGCAACCCCTCCAACGAGGCCACGAGGGTTGCTAGGTCATGGGAATCACTCGACCCCTCTTACTAGGTTGCGGGGATTGCGTGACCCTTCGGTTAGGCCACGGGGATTGTCGAGGGGGTCACAAGACCCCTCTAACGTGGTTGAGGGGGTCGCGAGACCCCTCCGACGCGGTCGAGGGGGTTACGAGACTCCTTTGGGGTGATTGTGGAGTTAGCGTGATCCCTCCATGTGGGGTGTCGGTCTTTGCGCCCTATCGGTCGATGGGTGGAACGATGTCCGTGCCGCATGCGACTCACTCCGATTGCACTAGCAGGGTGGGTCTTGTAACTCTCCGGGATGGCTGCGGAGGTCGCACGACGCCTCTGCGGGGCGTGCTAGTCTTTGTGGCGTATTGGTCGGCGGGCGGAACAAAATGTTTCGCCTGTGCTGTCACGCCCCGAGACCAGAGGAGCCGCTGGTCTAATATAAAATCGGACAACATCTCCTTTGTATGATGGATAATTTAGACATTTATACAATACCACGCAATATAATAATGGCCTCAGGCCTCAAAACAAGAGATATGATATAGGAAAGTAAATGCATCTCATCAACAAAACCATAATACTCACCTGAGCTGCCCTCTGGGCAGGCGCGCAGCAAAATAATACACAAAGTCCAACAGAGGACTCAAAATACAAACCAAACATCAAATAAAACTCAATACAAGTCCACGTCGTAAAACGAATACAGAATAAAAAGTATGCTGTAATAGAAAACTAAAATACGCGGAAGCACCCAAGGCCGGAGTCGGAGGGACCTCGATCTGGCAACTGGGGCTCCCTTGGCGACCAATCATCCTGAAAACAAAACATAGTGCACGGTGGTGAGTCCAAATAAACTCAGTGGATACCAAATCAAATATGCATAGTAAGCTATACTAGCAGTACGAGTCATGCTGATACAGTCTCGTGTACAGAAGATAGTACATAACTGAAAATACTAAAGGTAGGTACATACCAGAGTCCATCTATCCTGCGGAGTCGTGTAATCAAACCCTATGTAACATCAAGAACGATGCACGATCTAATGTGTATGTCTCCTGTATGTGAATGTCAAACATATGCAGCAAATAAAATGCAACAAGCGCAAATAAATGCACAATGCATCATATGCACATGATGCAATGACCTACTCTGTATGCACCCTGACCACCATCAAACTGACGGTTGGGTAAACAGGAGATAGGCAAGCCAGCCACTCGCGGCTGCGTAGAGAAACTAAGCACTCGTGGCATGCAAACATGAAGCCAACACACCTGTGGCTATGTAAACATAAAACCCAATACCTGTGGCTATGCAAGTATGATGCCCAGTACCTGTGGTGATGCAAGTATGAAGCCCAACACCAGTGATTATGCAAATATGACACTCAACACCTGTGGCGATGCAAGTATGAAGCCCAACACCTGTGACTATGCAAGTATGACGCTCAACACCTGTGGCGATGTATGACTCAAATATGACTGGGGACGAGCTCAGACCTCAGGGGAGCCTGTGGTCACCATCATGATAATAGCACAACGCTAATAGCTTAATCAAACCAAGAAACCTGACTGTGCGATGGGCTCAGACCCTAGGGGAGTTAATGATCGCCAGTATACAACCGTACAGAGCCTACAACTCAGTATGCAATCTTGAGGGTGGTGTATGCTAACAACACCCTCCTCACTAACCAGATCCTCAACCATGCATCGGTAGGAAATGCATAGGTCTAACACAGGTATCGTGATCTATCAATCATACTACTAGATATACATACAAGGTATATCTAGGAATTAGCCACAATCTAACTATAGAGTGACCTACCATTATATCTAAGCACATATGCACGCATGACAGATATCGAGACTGTATAGAACTAAACAGGAGTCATCTCAAAGGCTAAGCAATAGGTATCAAGTAATGAGATGCAAAAATAGGTATAACGTATAAACCTACTGTTATCTATAACAAAATATGCACAATAATATGACAATATCTAAAAAAGATAAGTCAGAGGTATTCGGCTCAATAAGAAGAAGTCCGTGCGAGAAGAGAACCCCCCATCCAATATATATATATCTCTGTGACCGATCAATGTCCTGTATATAGAACAACTTAGCTAATTGTACATTTAAAATATTAACTAAGTTTTGCGCCAAGCATAATTGAAATCAAACCCTAACTTCATCTTAAACCAACCCAGGTCCTCTACTCCATGCTCACGGCCAAGGAAACAGTAGCAAAACCCAAACTCAACATCAATTAAAGGTACCAAACAATACCAAAAGAAACTCACAAGCATCACACACATAATAGGGCACCAATCCCATCCAAACATCCAACCACAACCCGATGAACACGCAGCAGTTCCACAAACAAATCGAACAATACATAGACAAACTCCAAACCTACCTTAAAGCTCAATTCATGCTTTAATCTCCAAACAAACCATGGCAAATCTCCACCTTGCAGCTTACGACCAAAGGAGCAAGATCAAACCTCCAACAACTCCAAGAAGCTCACGGCACAGAATCTTGAGACAAAAATTCCAGCACAACCAACATGAATTGACCTGATATTTAAATTAAACTCCAGGATCAGCCAAAATACCTCAGAGCAATGTGCCAAATGATCAGAACACCCACATAGTTTCAAAACCAATCACCTTATCACCAAGCCACGCAGCACTCCAATAATAATTCAACAAACCTCAGATCTTAAAACTCCAACTCTGAAACAACAATAAAAGAAATGCACAACCTTGGAAAAATTTGTCCTACAATGGTGTCTAACACTAGGACTCAGCTAACGGATCAAATCGAACACCAGGCTAGTCTCAGTCAACTTCAGATCAGAAAACAAAACAAACTAAACTGAGAACCCAAATTCTTACAACAACCCACCAATCACAGGTTTTTTTTTCGAAATCTCGAGAATACAAGATTTAATTCAAGCAAATCCGATCAGAATCTCAAAGACAATTTCCCCGTTTGAAATCTTAGCTATACCACCACTCACTTGAAGAGGATTCGCACGTAGGAACCCAAGGATGCTCCAGCCTAGACATCCTTGACGTTTCCCCAAATCTTGAATCCACCTCCAACACGCAAAGGATAGATCGCCACAGAGAGAATTGGCCCCAGATCAACACCCCTGATGTATCACCAAGAGGAAATCAACACGTCTCTTATCGGCGATACACAACACAAGCTATAACCCTAGATCTCAGAGCTCACCTGATCGGGAGCGGAGGAAGTACGTCTAGATGCCGATTGTCACGGGCCGATCGCTCCTCTAGCAACACTACACGGTGGAGCAGGGGAAGGGTGTTCCTTGGTTTGCCACTTGATTGAGGAAGAAGATGCCGATCGCCGGCGTAGGGAGCTCTCGGAGAAGAAGCGCCCCGTCAGCCCGATCTCGCAGAGGGACGGAAATCGCGAGGGATGAGTTGTGTGGACTGATGCTGCGAGGTGGGCTTTAATCAAAGCCATTTTGCACATTAGCCCCTGAACTCCTGTTTATTAAGATTCCGACTTTAATTTCAAAATTTTAAACAATCAACCCCCTCCACATTTGGGTTTAACCCACCTAACAACCCTGGACCTCCAAACGAATTACGGAGAATCCTCCAAAACTTCTCGAATTTTTCTGGTCCGGGTTTTTATTTAGCAAATAAATACGCAATGTATCATATGCAAATGATGCAATGACCTACTGGTCGGTGGGTGGAACGATGTCCGTGCCACATGCGACCCCCTCCGACCGCACTAGAAGGGTCCTGTAACCCCTCCGGGATGGCTGCGGAGGTCGTGCGACGCCTCTGTGGGGCGTGCTAGTCTTTGTGGCGTACTGGTCAGTGGGCGGAACAAAATATTTCGCCTGTGCCATTCGATACGGTATGAGATTTTAAACCATGACATCCAGAACAATTTCTCAATCCCCTTCCATGCATGCTTTCTCACCCACCAGGTTGGGATCTCCTATGATTCAATTTGCTTTCATGCTCACCCTTTTACCTGTCGTGTTAGTATCTCCAAGGTCTCAATTCGCTTTCTCACCCACCAGGTTGACCTCTCAACTAGCTTATCAGGATTTCCTTCCATGCGCAGCCTTTATCCACCCCCTTTGATGTTTACTATTTTCGGAGCCACTTTTGAGCAACCAATCAGATTGCTTTGATCTCCTTGTTAAGGAGCTCAAAAATTAGAAGATGCATTCAAATGAGAAGATTAAAAGCACACTTATGTAGGGTGACCACTTCAGGCAGCTCCAAAACCATGGTCTCAAGATAGATTCTCATGCGCAGGTCATGAAAGTATACAATAAATCCACCATCTTTGAGCTACAACTTTGGACCAAGAAAGATAAACTGGTAAATGTAATAACATATCTGTAGGAGAACATTCGGTTGAAACACAACACTGAACTCGAGCTCCAACATGTAGTGGCAGTTTGCAGGAAGAATCAAGAGTAGCCTAGTAAGAAACATTATTCTGGGACTACTTTCTGGCACGGGTTTAGCCAATGTGCCTGCTTATTTTTTTGCGCCGGTAAACCATAAAAGGTTCATGGCTTCAAGCCCTCCTCACTCAATCTCTTTTCAGCATCAAGATCAATGTCTCTATCCCCTTCCATGCTTTATAAGATTGTTGATTTGTGGTTTTGATTGAAGGCATCACAAGGAAAAGAAAAAAATAGAATAAAATAAAAGAAAAGAAAAGGAAAAAGGATAAAGCATAATTGGTGACAATAAGAGAAAAGAAATTTTAAAAGATGAAGGTGGTGTGGTGAGAAAGAAAAGAGATTATGATTAATACTAAATAGATTTATTTAAAAAAATTAAGTAAACTTTAACTTTACAAAAGTATCCTGTAATATCTTGGTGATATAAAGGCCATTTGCTCACCTCAAGCGCCCCGCCAACCCGTCTCAAGACTAACACGGAGGAGGTAAATCACGGGGACTATTAGCCCGGATACTGTAGCTAACGCGTGGAGAGGGCGGATACACTGATTTTGCTAAGTTTTAAACCCTAGGCCTTATGGTGACAATATCTACGTATTAATTATCAGTCCATCCTGTAGGGACTCTTGTAGTAACTTAAATCTAGCTATTGCCAAATTTGTGAATTTTATTTTCCTTGGCTGGTTGAATATTTCCTTCTAGAATAGCATAACATATTTCCTTGTTTTTATTTTAGTAAATGCTTTTTTTAGCTCAAGAATAGATTGTTGTTGATGATTTTTTAGATATGTTCTGTGGCAACTAGTTCATCCCACCCACAAATCTTACATCTGTCTTATACCGTACCACTGTTGTATGCTTCACTGTGGTTTATGGTTGCTTCTCCCCTTCCAATAGCAGAATTACACTATTTTCCACAATATTGTGCACTCTTATGTGTTGTATAGGAATCTGTGGATTTTCTTTCACGTCTACACATGCAATATGTTTCTAGCTTGTTTATCTGTTGGAACTTGGAAATGGATTTCGAGTATACACGCAGCTAATTTGTGCTCTACTTTGCATCAGTCTTGTGAGAAATTCTGATCCGCCTATGCTTTCTTATGTTGTACATCAATTTCATCTTAAGGGCAACTGTAAATGCTTATTTAATGACAGGTTCACATTTGACAAAGTTCGTGGGCATTCTTAGCCAAAGACTGAATATTGCACAACGCAATGATGATTACTGCTATATTTTGAAATGATATTTTCTTTTGGCAGTTCAGCAAAGGTATTTACTTTCCAGACCTCGTATAAGAGTGCACAATATTGCTATGTGACAAGAATGATCCTGTGGGTTTGATGCTTCTCAGTGAGGTTGCTTTGGGAGAGATGCACGAGCTCAAGAAAGCTAAGGTGATTTCCACTCTTCATTCATAGTATTTTCTTTACTGCATAAAAAAATACCAATGTTACCATGCCGCGTGCATTAGGTTATTTGATGATTTGAGTTTCGTTCCACTTTGACATGTATATTCCTTTCTTGTGTAGTATATATATGGATAAGCCATCAAAAGGCAACTAATGGATTGGGCAAGAAGGTGCTACTGGTGTGCGAGTTTGAGTTGTGGAGGGACCAAGTGGTTGTGCCATGAGACAAGCCATCAAAGTTACATTACAATGAGTGCATCATTTCTAACACGACTCACGTTGACTTTAAACTTGTTTAGAAAAGCATATGGGTTGACCTCAGTTGTAGTCCATTCTCTATATCTTGTCAAATGCAGTTTTTATTGAAAGTTAACTTGTTAGGTGCATCAAAATTTTGGCACCATTCGACAATATTTGCTACTCGATGAACTTGCTTGTAAATATGGCTACTTTCGCTGTAAAAAATGTTAATTTACTAGTATCTGTCTCTCCAATAATGTCTTTTACTTTATTTTTTTAAAAAATATTTTCTCGATTATGTGATTGCTTAGTGCAAAATAGTTTCTTCAATATTTAAACCAATTATCCGCCAACTCAAGTACAGTTTGTTTTCCTTATACTTGATGATTAAAAAAATGTTTAGCTTGATATCTCGAAACAAGTACATATTTAGGCTACATTTAATAAAGATAATTAATCTTGTAATATAATTAAGATTATATTATAAGATTAATTATTTTATTTGATACTATTTTAAATATAATTAAGATTATATTACAAGATTAATTATTTTATTTGATGTAATTTTAAAATTGTAATATAATATAATATGTATTATAAAAGTTAATAAAAATATTGTAATTTGAATTACAAAATTAATAATATGTAATCTGGATTATAAAAAAATGATATGGAGAGTGAAAATGGGAGAGTGAAAGGCAAAGTGAATGACGTGACACTTTGCATGTAGCGATCTTCGATGGGTTCATCGTGCCCCTCAAGGTATAGTTTGATTCGAAATGGCGGCCGAAGGCCGCCGATGATGTCCAAGTGATAATCGAACGTGTGCATGTAAAGTACCACGTCATTCATTTTATTTTTACTCTCTCATTTTCATTCTTCATATCGTTGCTCCTGGATTATATTACTACTAAAGCTCAAAGTGTTCATTACTTGTTATTGAGAAATCTCTAAAATCCGTGTCATTGTTATTAATTCAGCCGGAAGTGAAAGAAGACAAAGTCAATCTATTTTTCAATTTAATTTGAAAGATTAGAATGCTGGAAATTCTTATGCATGACGTTCATACAACAATCTCAATACGAAATCGATTAAAAAAAAAACTTAATATATGATTAATGGAGCAACTGAATTTTCATCCAAATAGATGTCGATCTCCCAAAAAAATAAAAATAAAAATAAAATAACAAATACGGTTTTTTTATTGGCATATATCCAAGCCATTAATTTTTAGATATTTGATTTGGTCTTTTTCACCGACAAGCAAAATAAATTAAAAAAGCACATATAAACTCATCTTGACCGTCAATGTTTTCGGATTGGCTATAAATAGAAGTCTTTTCTTTAACATATAATCATTGATGAAAATAATAAATCTATTTGATGAAAATCGGTATTAAACTAAAATGACAATCCTTCACCAATGAGAACATTTCCAACAATGAATTTCTTTAAAAAAATTAATAAACCAATATATTATTTTAAACAATTAACCTAAAAACAATTTTATTTTCAGTTTTATCCTAGTGAAATTCCTTTTTGATAAATTACCAGTTGAATTCCAATATTTTAAAAATTATTTTTTCATACAATTTTTTAGTAGTAAGGGATGTTTGTGCGATGTACAGTGCTGAAATATAAGTAGTAAAAATAAAATTAAAATAAGCACAAACTAATACAAAAATATATGTAACATGATTTAGAAACTTTGATCATACTCCACAATTTATTATGTGTTTGGTGTGTCACTTTGAAATTTTCCACTAATCCATCCCTCAACATAATTAAGATCATGAAGTACACCTCTACAAGTCACTCTGTTGGATATTTGATGTGTAAAATAATTAAGATCAAATGTAATTTTGTAAAGAAAAATCGAAGTGCCATCAATCGATGAAAGTCAGAATTTACTTAAAAAACAAAATTTACGTTTCTCGTAGATAAATTTAGATTATTAATTTGTTCAAAACCAATTACGGATGAATGGGAAATTAATTATTTAAAGTTAACCTAAAATTTACATAAAAGGAAGTAGATAGGGATTAGTCCCACATTTAAAATTTTCGAAAGGATTTACTTCCTTTTATGTGTTCCTGTGTTAATGGAATTAAAAAGAAACACAGGTGGTCTCTTCTCATAGGCGAGCAGGTGTTCACACCTGTGAGCCCACCACTCGCGCACCTGCGCAATGGACGCTTTGTTGGTGCTGTGAGCCCACCACTCGCGCACGTGCGCAATGAACGCTTTGTTGTACCTTAATAAAAAACAATTTCCTTCCTTTCTTGTACTTGTATTTTTTTTCTTAGCTATACTATATATGTCATAGGGTCTATACTATATATGTCATAGGGTATGTATACATATGCGTAATTACTATGATCCATATATATTTATATATTATATATATATCATATATATATGAGCATATATATAAGTAATTTAATAATATATATATGATTAAATTATTTATATTTTAAATATATTAATGTGTATGTTTCAATTTTTTAATTTAAATTTGATTATATGTTTATGTTTTCATAGGTTTTTTAAATGTGTTTTAAAAATTAAATGTTTTTTACTATTTTACTACAGAATAAATATGGATAACCGTTGGATCGAAGATGGGTGCTGGATTGCAAGTGACACAATCTGGAGCGTTGATCGTGAAGAGTCACAATCTGACCGTTGGTGAAGAGAGACTTGATATGAAGTGTCAGATCAAATCTAGCAGCTGAGATCAAAGGGAGATATGAAAGGTTACAACCATTTCGATCTGATGGATGAGATCAAAGAGTTATCTAAAGAGACAACCCTTCAGATCGAACTGATGGATGAGATCAAAAGGTTATCTAAAGGGACAACCCTTCAGATCGAACGACCCAGATTAATCCTAAACCAAAGGTCACACCCACTCACCAAAGGGTACCTCACCTCTTCCCTTGTATAAATAGAGTCCTCTAGATGATGGATTCATTAATTCATTCAATCATTAAAGTCATTAGCATTCATCCCATCGTGTGCATCCAGAGTCCGAAAAGCCTACGGGAAGGTTCGTTAGTCTCGAAATTTGTAGTGCTGCTATCTCGAGACATTGCCGTTGTATCTTGGAAAACGAATTGCTGCTATCCGTGAGCACCTGTAGCGGAGCAATATTATTTTACGGATATAGTGTCGAACACTAGCCTAGACGAAATTATATCAGTTTGTATCCTCCCGGCAGCTTACCCGGACGATGCCTACAAACAATCGTAAAACGATATTATGCAATTATTATAAAATAATTGGCATCGCTAGAACTCAAACCGGAGACCTTCTGTGTGTTGATCTGACGTGGTAACCAACTACACCACAATTACAAAGTTAAGAGCCTTGCACTCTACGATAAAGTTATTATGCAAACTGATATGGCATTGATCAACGATGTTCTGACCGGCATTCCGCACGAAGAGAAACAGGAGAAATTCAAAGGAGTCGACTTCAAATGAAGGCAACAGAAGATGCTATTTTATCTGAAACCTCATATGGTTTTTGCGTGAAGACCCACCAGCCATTAAGGAAGGTGATGCCAACAGCAAGGTTGCATGCGATGCATGGTCGCATGGAGATTTCTTGTGCCGCAACTACGTTCTCAATGCATTGGACGCCACATTGTACAATGTGTATAGTCCGATGGAGATGACAAAATTATTGGGACCTTGACGTTTAGCTAAAGGGGGGGGGGGTGAATAACTACTTTTCAATTTTCTTCCTACACGTGTTAGCAAGCGCAAGCGGAAACCTTAAATATAAACTAAAACAATGCTAACACCAAACCTTTACGTGGTTCGGAGATGATACTCCTACTCCACGGCTGTCCGTAAGGTGGACGATCCCGATCCGTCGGTGGATGACTCCCCGGAAGACCTCCGGCTAGCTCTTGTCGTTCTTTGTGGGTGGAGAAACCTCGCCACAATCTCTTGACAACTTCTGAGTACTTGTAGGCTACTAACAGGCTTTACTCAAGTTTGTTTCGCCAAGGAAACTCAGCCAAAAATGAGCCCTCTTAAATAGTGCTCGATACTGTTCTGACCGTTACCAGTCGACTAGTCCTCGTGAATTCGAATGTCACAGCCTGACGTTTCGAATTCTGGTCGACACCAGTCGACTGATCATAGGATCAGTCGACAGATCTTTCTATACTCTACATCAGTCGACTGATGCAAGCATCAGTCGACTGCCAACTTCCTAAACCTAGGGTTTCCCTTCCCGAGTACAATTCTCTCAGCACTCGAACCCTAGGGTTTCCCTTCCCAAGTACAATTCTATCAGAACTCGAATCCTCACGACTTAGTTGACTCTTCTTCCAACAGTCTCTACCTATTGCCTTCAAGCCTTCTTCGACTTTGGCTCTCGTCCCTTGGATGCATGCAAGCCCATGACTCGTCTCCCCATGCCATCCTTTGCGTATGCCTCAAAGTGCGCTTCCCTCAGTTCATCGTTCCAGCTTCCAGCAGCCTCGACTTGTTACCTTCAAGCCTTTTTTGACTTCGGCTCTCGTCCCTCGGATGAATGTAAGCCCACGACTTGCCTTCCTATGCCATCCTTCGCGTATGCCTCGAAGTGCGCTTCCCTCGGCTCATCGTTCCTGCTTTGTCCACGGTCCCTCGGATGCATGCAAGCCCACGACTCATCTCCCCATGCCATCCTTCACCGGACCCAAAGACGTCCAACTAAGTCTATGTGTATTCTACAAACCTGCACACTCAAATACACATGTTGTTGGGACCGGGTGCATGTTGACATGGATGCGGGTTCGTAATTTCAAAATTAATTACGTGCAGCGGAAGGTTTAGCATAAATAATTTCTCTAAATCATTTAACCACACATCTAAGTATGCAATTTTATCTTGTGTAGACATGATCATATATTTGAAATTTTGCAGAAACGTAAACTAATTTACATATTACCTGGCGTAACTCGAAGGAAGGGACGAGATCCAACCGTAAGCGTCCCTTGGAAGCTCCGCCTTTATTCGCGTCCACGCCGAGTATCTTCGGGATGACTTCGGAAAGCCACGAGTTTCGTGTTCTCGAGAACTACTAGATTCTCCGAGAACGCGACGAGAAAAACCAAGAGAGAAGTCGGAAGACTAACCACAAAAGGATGGCCGACTGGTGCTCCTTGGGGCTGGTTGGCGCACGGCAAGAAGGGGAGAAGAGAAGGAGAGAAAGAGAGGGAGAGAGCCTATGCCTTCATCTCTTCGATTATCACCCAAGCCTTGCCTTGAGTCCTTTATATAGTGGCCTCTCAACCATCAAGCCTCTCAAATATGGAATAACTTATTCCATCATGCCAAGTTTGATTTTATATCATGGTTAAAATCATATTTTAATTCATGATAAAAATCAATCAAGTCTCTTCTCTCTTATGAAATAAATTTCCTTATCATGGTAAATCAATCCATGATTGATTTTATAAAATAAACCAATCCATGGTTCATTTTAATTTCCATGAAAAATAAACCAAACCTTGATTTATTATATAAAAATTTATATCATCCATAATTTTATAAAACAAACCACACTTGGTTTATTTTATAAATTGAACCAAAAACTTGGTTCTCTCCCTTTGTTGTGGCCGACCAAGCAAAGAGGATGGAGGCCCTCTTTGGCCGGCTCATCCAAGCCGAGCCTCAATGAATTAAACTTATTTAATTCATCTATTAAGTCTTCAAAAGACTTAGCCATTTTACGCTTCCGATGCGTCTCTGAAAAATTCAGATTCGACTTATCGTTTGGCTCAACCAAACTTAATCTCTCTTGATTGGAAAATTTAATTTTTAACTCGTTTTAAATCCCTCGGATTACTCGTAATGCGTGTGACTAAATAGACTTTCGATTTATGTTAGTCGTCTATAATTAATCAATTAATTATAGAACGATCATGAGTGGCACCTAGTAGTACATCATGATCCCCAATTAATTGAAAGATCAACGGTTGACCTCAGAAACAATTCTGAAACCCTTCAGCAACTATAATGAATCATGCCCCATTCCCTTCACCATCTTATACCAACTTGGTTTAGGACATGGTCTATGTGCGTCAGTCCCCACTAGGCTGACTACGTCACATCTAGCCCAAGTAACGTTTTCTCGTCCTACGGATTCTAATTACTCTCATGTATTTAAGAGATTCATACTCTGAACATGTCATGCTTTGGCCAGAGGCTTTGAGTAACAATCCAATGATAGGCCTCGGGTATACATCTCCTCGCAAGGAGTGGTGAATCCTTTGTAGGCTGTTCAAACATCTTCGGGCACTTCGGCTTATACCCAATCATCCTGGGTCCACACCTCCTTGGAGATGCTTGCTTAAGATGTCAAAGTATAAGTCTCCATGACCAAGATGACTTAAACACCGCAAGTCAAAGGAACATCGCACTTAAGCTGCAGTAAGAACTTCACTGATATATTTATATGTAGACTACCATATGAAGTTTTACAACCAGTCACTCCAATGAACTAGTTCTCTTAACTAGCATTCATGTTTATCTCCGGACATCTCAATGTCAGCAGCCAGTAAGAATCAGCTGATCAGTGAATAACCCATGCTAGTCTCAACAGAATTGATAGTATCCGTATTTATCAATTCATCGACTAGGGACAATTTCAATACTTCACAATTGCACATGTAGAGATAATCACTAGTTGTGAATTCATCACAAATTCTCTCATGCTGTGAATTGTATTGCGGACATTCAGTAAATGAGTTTAAGATCTCAATCAAATACACAAACATGTATACTTAAATAGTGAATATTCATTTATTAGAATAAATGATTACAATCATAAGGCGATTGCCTTAGGACACTTCTCTCATATCACTAACACATATTAGATCAACATGATACTTTAACTTAATCATATTGACACACACATTAAAACCCATGATCTTACCCGATCACACTTGGGTCGATTGCACCAACAATCTTCCCCTTTTTGATGTGTGACAATATGTTTAAGTTAGGTACAACAATAACAATTGAAAATTAAAGACACAGCAAATTAAGAAGCATAAACATGCATCGTCCCCCTTAACCTATGCCTCTACACATAATTTTCAATTTTGCATAATCACAAGTTAAGTTAAAAACTATCTCCACAAATTAAGTTAAAAACTAACTTAAAATCACAAGTTAAGTTAAAGCTAACTTAAACCCACAGGTTTTTCCCCTTTGACACCATCAAAAGGATTGGTCCAAGCAATATTAAGCCCTAGTATCAATTTGGGACAAGCTTCTAGTTCTGAAAAATCTCTGAAATCGGAACCCATACGTACCAGTCGACTACGTCAGTTTCCAGTCGACTGGTGTGTTCAAATTGCAAACCCACAAAGAGTTCAGTCGACTGCCCCTGGGGCAGTCGACTGATATAAATCAATCTGCAGCCTCTAAGCCGAAATTCAGAAATGGATTATAAATTCCATAAAATTTCAAAAATCATGAAACTTTGCAAACATATTTCTTATGATGTATCCTAACACAGAAAAATACTTTTTCATGAAAACACCAAACATGCTTGACTTTTGACCAAAATTCAAATTCTTTGAAAATACTTCATTTTGTATCAACCTTCCATCCTAGGTTTGAAATCATATGTTTTCCAAGTCTATCCCATACTTCTTATAACACAGAAATGTTTTCAATCCTCCCCTTTTTTCCCATATTAACTCTAGAGAAAGAAAAAGTGATGAAAGCTCCCCCTTTATACCATAATCTCTTGATAGAAGGTATATTGAAACTCATCATATAACCTTAAAATCATGTACGCACATCCCACAACTAAAGTAATAACACTTCATATAATCAACACTTGAGAAGAAAAAAAAATTCATCCAAAACCATAAAAAGGTTATACAAGGACCATAATCCCGAAATCCTCAAATATTACAATGTCAATTATGGTGTTTGAGAGATAATAGAATAACATACTCAATCTAAACACACTTTCAACACCATCATATCCAAATCATACGGAAGCTACGCATCATCGCTAGGAGGAGGAGGAGGAGGGGCCTGGTAAATCAGATCCCGGTGCTGCATCATCTCATATATGTCAGCCTGTCTCTGCTGAAAACTCTGAAAATCCTCCCTGAGTCCGTGAACCTCGGCCTCCAGTCGGGAGAGAACCGCTCCTCTGTAATCCCCGCATGAGCAGTAGTAGGCGCAGCAGTAGGAGCATCCTCCTCCTCATCATCAGAACTAGAGGATGCATGGTGACGTCGCCAGACCATTACTCCTTGCTGTCTCTCAATCCCAGGTAAGGAGAGCTGCCGAGAACCTATCTGATCATAGTCCTTGGACAGCTGATGCAACTAACCTCTAGCGATGCCAATACCTCTAGATGCAAAGAATTCGGTCAAAATATGACCGAATGACATGTAGATCTTTCCATGGACGTCATGAGAAAAATGCACAATATATGCGAATACATGATGGACGATGTCAATGTCTAACCTCCTCTCTAAAGCATACATCATCACTAGGTGAGGTAGCCGAATCTTGGACATCCCCTTGGTGACAATGGGCAAAATGTTGCTAACTATCCCTCTCTAGGATAATTTTATAAAGAATGTTGCTAACTGCACTCATGCGCCTAGCTATAAAAATACGCTGCAGAGGAGGTCGAGGATTATCGAAATAATAGCGGTGAATTTGGTCAATAGTCACATTAGGCAATGTTAGAGGCTCAATGAAATTTGGGAAGTATGTAAATGGGTTTTCTGAAACTCGACACCCTAAGAACGACACTAATAATACAGGTGAAAAAGGGATGGTGACTCCCCCTACCATGGACTTATACGTCACGCTATCGGTACTACTACATGTGAGATTGACATAAAATTCCTTGTAGAGATCAAGATTTACATAATGCAGACAGTACACTAGCTTTTCTAACCCAAAATAAGTGATAATCTCAATGATATGAGGAGTATTCTCCTGAAAATATGATTGATTGAGATATCGACAATTCATTAAAACAAAGTCAGCATTTTCAAATCTCCGCCGGCAGGCCTCGGAACAGAACCGAGGTGCCGTAGGATCTATGGGAGGTTGTCGGAGAGTTCCCTCACCAACCCTTCGATTTTGCCTAGCCCTAAAATGCAAATACCATATGCATGCACCAAGAATGATCCAATCAAGAAGAAAAATAAGGTAAACAAGTAAAATATAGAGGGTTAGTTATGAATTATGGACTAAATGAGAAAAATGAAGTAAACAATTCGTTACCGTCTCTCCATTCGCTGCATGATGGATAATGATCAAGGTTGACTCTGTTGATGCAGTCTGACCCTGATTGTTATTTTGGTGTTGACATCGATTTTAGTTTAGGTTGATGATTATGATTATGATTGGGTTTAAGTCCTGGTCGTTGACTAGGCATACCTATTGGGACTAGGTTTGATAAAATCCTAGCTTGGAGGGCTAGGTGTGGAGAAATCCTAACCTGGAGGGTTAGGTGTGGAAAATCCTAGCTTAGAGGGCTAGGTGTGGAAAAGTCCTAACTTGGAAGGTTGGGTGAAAAGTCCTAGCTTGGAGGGCTAGGTGAAAAGTCCTAACTTGGAGGGTTAGGTAAAAAGTCCCAACTTGGAGGGTTAGGTATGAAAAATCCTAGCTTGGAGGGCTAGGTGTGGAGAAGTCCTAACTTGGAAGATTGGGTGAAAAGTCCTAGCTTGGAGGGCTAGGTGAAAAGTCCAAACTTGGAGGGTTAGGTGAAAAGTCCCAACTTGGAGGGCTAGGTGAAAAGTCCTAGCTTGGAGGGCTAGGTTGGATGAAATCCTGACTTGGAGGGTCAGGTCCTAGCTTGGAGGGCTAGGTTGGGTGAAACCCTAGCTTGTTGGGCTACGTTGGAGCCCCTGGATCGGTCTGGTGACCGATCAGGGAGATTGGCACGGTGCTCCTTCGTGGATCGGTCTAGTGACCGATCGAGCGATGACTGATCGGTCTGGTGACCGATCAGGGAGTATGCGTTTCACTCACTGCACAACTCCTGATTGGTCTGGTGACCGACTAGGGAGCCCACAAGTGGGTTGAGTTCCCTTGCTGCTCTGCTCGGTGACCGATCAGGAAGCATCCAGTAGGTTTTTAGCAAACCTACTGATCGACTCCTGATCGGTCTGGTGATCGATCAGGGAGAAATTGAGACCGATCAGACTAAACGATCAACTGTCGTGAGGTTTCTCACCCTGACCGATCAGGCTGGAGCCTGACCGGTCTGGGATCGGCCTGATCGGTCTGGTGACCGATCAACCAGTGGATTCCGAGCAGGATTGTGGCAAGCTGATTTCAGGATCGGTTTGGTGACCGATCTGGTGATCGATCAGGGTGACCAATCATACGAGCTTGCGATCCCAATCAGGTTGGAGCCTGATCAGTTTGGGATAGTCCTGATCGGTCCGGTGACCGATCACTTTAATTCAAATGCGCTGTCAGACGCTCTGATTGCGTCTGAACACATCTGATCCTTTGCACTTAACCTCTGATACATGATTCTATACTTGATATGCTGTGCTAATGCTCTGATTAAGTGTGCAGGTGACAGGGATGGATTCAAACACTCAAGGAGAGTCAATGGAAGCCTTTCCTTGGAGCAGGTTTGTACATTTGCCATCTCAGGTTGCAACGGCTGGAGCTGCTGACTGGAGCTGCTGACTGGAGCTTGGCTGAGGGAAGCTCAGGGAGTCCAGGGAGAGCTCAGTGGTAGCTGGCGTTGGCAGGTGAGCAGCTGGAGGCTGCAGTGAAGTGGTGACCTGCGATCAGTGGAGGGACTTAAGCGCTTGGTGGCGAACAAGTCTCAACAACAACTCTGATTAGAAATGCTACAGCTTGTGTTCTTGCTACAACTTGTGTTGTGCTTGTGCGATTTGTTGTTCCATAATCTTGAGCAAGCAACTGCAATCTTTGAAGCAACCATCTGTTACTTGAGCATTGGGAAGAAGAGTCAGAAGGCTTGGTGAGTCCATCAGCGAGAAGACACGAAGAAGGGGATTCTTGCGTGAGATCTGCGCTGAGTGGAGCTCGGGAGAAGTTTGTCTGAGTTCTTGCTGTCCTAAGTGCTAAGTAAGATCTTTCTTGTATTTCATTGTGCTTAAAACTCTATCTTTGTCGAAACGCTGTGGAGAGGTTACTCCACCGAGAAGGAGGTTACATTTTATCCGATGTCCACCGGGGCTTGATCTGCCGACGATCAAGGGATCGCCCACCTTAAGAGCACGCCAAGGAGTAGGGGCAAGTTATCCCCGAACCTTATAAATCCTCTTGTTAGCGTTCTTGTTCTTGTGTTTAACTTAGGGTTTAGTTTGCTGCATACTCTGTTTTATTGCTTTCGCAGTGCTACTAAACTTTTGAGTCGCAGAAATTTTAAAAGAGCCAAACTTCAAGTGTCTGGCTACATTCACCCCCCTCTTTAGCCATCCAAGTTCCAACAAGTGGTATCAGAGCCTGGGGCTCTATACAAGCCGATTAACAATCGAGAGCTATCAAAAATGGCTTTGAGAGAAGGTTTTAGCACCACTCGTCCACCCTTCTTCGATGGAGCAGATTTTCAATATTGGAGATCGAAGATGGAATACTACCTAAAGATGGATATCAATACTTGGTTCGCTGTGAAGGAGGGTTTTACCCCTCCTAAGGATGATGAAGGCAAAGAACTAGAATCTTGGCGTTGGACGGCTGAACAAACTCGGAAGAGTGAAGCCAACACGAAGGCGGTGGTGATTTTACAATGCGGCATGAACAAAGACCAACTCATCAAGGTTGGTCCATTTTCAAGTGCAAAAGATTTGTGGAACAAGCTCATAGAACTCCACGAGGGCACCCGAGATTCAAGAATCACCAAGAGGGATTTGTTCCTCAACCAACTCCAAAACCTCTCCATGAAGGAGAATGAAAATGTAAGTGAGTTACATAGCTGGTTCAAGGAAGTCCTCAATGGTCTTCATTCCATAGATGAAAAGGTCAAGAATCGCGACCTTATGAGGTATGTGTTAAAAGCATTTCCAAGGAATGCTTTGTGGTCATCCATGGTGGATGCCTACAAAGTCTCCAAGGACTTATCAATTGTTAAATTAGATGATTAGTTTTGTGAGATGGAACTTTATGAAATGGCTAACAAAGGCCCCAAGGAGAAGGGGATTGCCTTAGTTACAGGAGAAAAGAACAAGAAGAAGAAGGAGAAGAAGAAGGAGAAGGAAGTCTCATCATCTTCTTCCTCATCCGAATTCGAGTCCGAATCCGAGGAGGATGGCAGCAGCTCTTCTTCCTCCGAGATGGCTAATTTTGTTAGAAGGATGATGAAGAAGGGTCGACGCTTCAAGGGTAAAGGTAACCCTAGTGAAGCTAAAGTTGATAACTCTAATGTTTCTTGTTATAAGTGTGGCAGGAAAGGGCACTTCAAGAGTGAATGCCCAAAGCTAAAGAAGGAGGAGAAATCCAAGAAGAAGGAGGATAGATCCAAGAAAAAGAAGAAGGCCTTGAAGGCCACTTGGGATGAATCCTCCACAAGTTCATCCGATGAAGAGAAGGAGGAGAAGAGTACACGGCATGTGGCACTCATGACTCTTGAAGGAGAAGAAAGCAGTGATGAATCCTCCGACTCCTCAAACATATATAGAATTGGAATTAAAATTACAACACTTTTCGTAAATTAAATTTACCGACGTCCGAGGTGGATCGAAGTTCGGAGTAGAGGGTCATTGTCGGCGTTGGAATCTCGAAGTCGGAGCTTGTCGGAGTGTAGCGCTTGAATGAAAGTGCTTGGAGCGTTGTGAGTGAAGTTATCTGAAGCCTCGGGGGTGAACCCCCTTTTATAGCACCCATAGGGGCGCCTGTGTAGATGGGGGCGCCTGACACGTGGCCTCTTCTATGAGAACTCCTATCCGTAGGCTTGGTCAACGCTTATCCACTCGACTGGGGCGCCTGGGCTGATGGGGGCACCTGTGTTGATGGGGGCGCCTGAGCTGACTAGGTCCAGAGGCTTCGTGGCAGTTTGCTTCGTTGGCTTCGGTTTAGCCTTGCACTGGGGCGCCCGTATCCATACGAGCGCCTAGCTCCAGTGAGGCGCCTCACTCCTTTGAGGCGCTTCAGCTGCAGAAACACGTTCCTTCATTCCCTGCAACCAAGGTTAGTTCCAAAACACAAGAAGCAAAATATGTTAGCCATTATTTACAGCCTAAGCTGTCTTGGTTCTGACTTTGGGTTTCCTAAATGGAACCCTAGGTTGAACCGATGCCTACTGTTCCCTCGCACGGGGAACGCGTTCTCACCTACTCCTCTCAGGAGAATTTACCTTTTGCCAACCGGCTCCTCCGGTTGGACTTTTGCCCAGCTTTACTCACTAGGTCTTCGTGCCCAACTTCCGGTCAGGTCTTCTTGCCCAACTTCTGGTCAGGTCTTCGGTGCCCAACCCTTTGCCAGGACTTCTTGCCCAGTCCTCGACCAGGACTTCGGTGCCCAGCCCTTTGACAGGAATTCTTGCCTAGTATACCTAGGACTTTCCTGCACACTCAGTAAGCTTGTTAGATCACAAATAGTACTTAACTTTGAATCCTTTGCCAATATCAAAACAAGGTTCGATATGGTGCTTCCGACACCAACATGACCTAATCTCCTATGCCAGAGGTTGGATTCTTCTAATTGAGTCAAGAGACATTTTGGTACTAAAGGTAAATTAATGGTATAAACATTGTTTTTCCTAGTACCCTTAAGCATAACTTTTGAGTCTTGAAGATTTCTAATTAGGCAGTCAGAGTTGGTGAATGTAACTACATATCCAGTATCACATAGTTGACTTATACTAAGCAAATTGAATTTAAAATTTTCAACCAAGTGTACTTTCTTAATTACAAAATCAGACTTGAGTTCAATGTTACCTGACCCAATGACTTTGAGTGTAGCATTATTGCCAAATGCTACTGAGCCTAGGTTCTTGAACTTGATTTTGGTGAATTTCAATTTGTCTCCAGTCATGTGTCTGGAGCATCCACTATCCAACATCCATTGGTCCAAATCTTTATGTTCCTACACATAAAGTATTTATTGATTTGGATCCAATTAGAGTTAGGGATAGCTTAAAATTGATTTTCACAACCTAGTCTTTCTCACCCAGTCTAGTGTTATCAATCACGTTAACCTTATGGGTTTTGTGAGATAGGTTTACAAAAATAAAGATTTTAATTTAGAATGACATGGTTAATTTTGAAGACATTGAATTAATTTTGAAAATTTTATCAAGTTTAAGTTTATTTTGAAAAAGTGTGTTGAATCTAAGATTAATTGAAATTTGTGTTAGATTCAAATTTAATAAGTAGTAAAGTGAATTTGATTTTCAGTAATTGGCTTCCAGGTCTTGGCGAGACACTAGGTCTTCTTTGGCTGTAGCCTTATTGGAGCAACAACCCTTTCCTTGACAAAGCCTTTTATTGAAAATTCATCTTCAAGTTACTTCTTGAAAGATTTTGGTCTAACTAGTTTGGGTCTTGGATCGGTAGCTTCGACTAGTTCCACCAGACTAAACAGACGAAGTAGGATATACTTGACCTTATTAGAAGGGCTTCCCTAACGTACTATCATCTCACCTCCACCCAATATTATATTGTTCAAATCTCAACTTAATCGTTTGTCCTTAATCTAACCAATCCTAAGTCTAAGCATGATAATTAAAATTGCAAAAGAAAATAAACAAGCAAGCAATTAACAAGAAAAATAATCTAATTATAAATATGGTCTTTATATTGGCTCCCCCTGGACTATAGCCTCTATAAGGGTTAGGCAAGATGTGAATCTTGTCCTTGGGGATCCAATACTGATTTGGTCCAGCTTGTTTACTTAAACACAACTTGGGGACCCATGATTGGACTTGGGTTCTAGATTGGTTCAACACAGAATAATATGCGTGTTGTCTCGACTTAGTTCAATAGCCGAGTCCGGATTGGTTAAGAACGGACTTCTACTTTCCAAGGATCATGTCAAGACCCTTGGAACCCGAAGTGAACCGTTCTAAGGCTACTCTGAGCTCCTTGACTTGAGTTTTCAAGGAGGAATTCTCTTCCTCAAGCTTTTTAACTTGAGTTTAGTTTCCTTCTTGAATTTGCTGGGTTAAGGACCTTGAGTCAGCCTCCTCTTTCAGGCGTTTTACTTCCTGTTGGAGGGACTCGGCCCGGATCTTGGATTTCCCTAAGTTACATGATAAATAAGAAATTAACTTTGACAATTCATATTCAGAGTAATCTCTTACCGTGATTTGCCTGTTCTCCGAGATTGTAAGTCTTCCGTCGTCTGGTTCCGACTCTGATCCGGAGTCGACGTCTTTCGAGGCAGTTAGGGCGAGGAGATTTGTGTGTGGGACTTCTTCTTCTTCTTCGGAAGAGGATTCGTCCCAGGTGGCTTGGAGAGCCTTCTTTCTTCGTGCCTTTTTGGTTTCCTTCAGGTTGGGGCATTCTGACTTGAAATGCCCCTTTTTTTTGCACTCGTAGCAGGTAACGTTGGTCTTGCTCTTCGAGCTTGTTAAAGGTTTTGCTTTCTTCGGCTTGCTTTCTTCTTGTTCGTTTGGTGCTTTAGTTCTTTGTAGTAGTCCCGAGCTAGCCGAACCAACTTGGGTCGATCCCCTTCACTATCTTCTGAATCTGAGTCTGAGTCAGACTCGGGTGCTGGTTGAGTATTCTTCTTGGGAGCTTTGCCTGTAACAAAAGCTATACTTTTCTCGATCAAGGTAGTGTTAGTCTATTCGTGCATTTCTAATTCAGAAAAAAGTTCGTCTAATTTGATTTCAGATAGGTTCCTTGAAACATTGTAGGCATCTACCATAGAAGCCCACAGTGAGTTTCTTGGAAAAGAATTAAGCGTATACCTTATCAGGTCACGGTTTTCAACCTTGTAACCTATCTTGTGCAACCCGTTCATCAGTTCTTGAATGCTGGTGTGGAGTTGGGCCGCAGTCTCACCGTCGTGCATCTTGATTGTACAGAGTATGTTCATCAACAGATCTCTTTTACTGATCCTTATGTCGGAAGTGCCTTCGTGCAGCTCGATCAGCTTGTTCCAAAGCTCCTTCGCGCTGATGATGTTGGGACCGGGTGCATGTTGACATGGATGCGGGTTCGTAATTTTAAAATTAATTACATGCAACGGAAGGTTTAGCATAAATAATTTCTCAAATTATTTAACCACACATCTAAGCATGCAACCTTATGTTGTGTAGACATGACACACATCTAAGCATGCAACCTTATGTTGTGTAGACATGATCATATATTTAAAATTTTACAGAAACGTAAATTAATTTACTTGTTACCTCGCGTAACTCGAAGAAAGGGATGAGATCCAACCGTAAGCGTCCCTCGGAAGCTCCGCCTCTATTCGCGTCCACGCCGAGTATCTTCGGGATGACTTCGCAAAGCCATGAGTTTCGTGTTCTCGAGAACTACTAGATTCTCCGAGAACGCGACAAAAACCAAGAGTGAAGTAATCACATTGGAAAAACTCACCACCAAGGTTGGCCGGAATCACAATTCCGGCGAGAAGGAGGAAGATGACTTGCGCCCAATCCCAAGGTGATGATGGCCGGAGAGGAAGATCGTCCCAACGGAAGAACTTCGTCGCCTCGGTGATTCTCCTTGTGCTCACGGCAAGAAGAAGGGGGAGAGGCTTGTGGCCGGCCAAGAGGAAGAAGGGAGGAGAGGGAGAGAGCCCAAGCAAGAATACATGGATTATTTCGAATGAATTCCAAGCCTTGCCTTGGATCCTTTATATAGTGGCCTCTCAACCGCCAAGTCTCTTTTTTCTTATGGAATAAATTTTCATAAGAAATTTATCATATAAATTTTCTATGACTTATTCCATCATGCCAAGTATTGATTTTATATCATGGTTAAAATCATATTTTAATTCATGATAAAAATCAACCAAGTCTCTTTTTTCTTGTGGAATAAATTTTCATAAGAAATTTATCATATAAATTTCTTTATATAAATTTCTTTATCATGTAAATCAATCCATGATTGATTAAAATAAACCAATCCATGGTTCATTTTAATTTCCATGAAAAATAAATTTTTTTATATAAATTTCTTTATCATGGTAAATCAATCCATGATTGATTTTATAAAATAAAATAAACCAATCCATGGTTCATTTTAATTTCCATGAAAAATAAACCAAACCTTGGTTTATATAAAAAATTTATATCATCCATAATTTTATAAAACAAACCACACTTGATTTATTTTATAAATTAAACCAAACAATTTGGTTCCCTCCCTTTGTTGTGGTCGGCCAAGCAAAGAGGGTGGGGACCCTCGTTGGCCAGCCTATCCAGGCCACTCCCCATTGAGTTAAACTCATTTAATTCATCTATTAAGTCTTCAAAAGACTTAGCCATTTTACGCTTCCGATGCGTCTCTGAAAAATTCAGATTCGACTTATCGTTTGGCTCAACCAAACCTAATCTCTCTTGATTGGAAAATCCAATTTTCAACTCGTTTTAAATCCCTCGGATTACTCGTAGTGCGTGTGACTAAATAGGCTTTCGATTTATGTTGGCCGTCTATAATTAACCAATTATAGAACGATCATGAGTGACACCTAGTAGTACATCATGATCCCCAATTAATTGAAAGATCAACGGTTGACCTCAGAAACAATTCTGAAACCCTTCAGCAGCTATAATGAATCGTGCCCCATTCCCTTCACCATCTTATACCCATTTGGTTCAGGACATGGTCTATGTGTGTCAGTCCCCACTAGGCTGACTATGTCACACCTAGCCCAAGTAACGTTTTCTCGTCCTACGGATTCTAATTACTCTCATGTATCTAAGATATTCATACTCCGAACATGTCATGCTCTGGCCAGAGGCTTCGAGTAACAATCCGACGATAGGCCTTGGGTATACATCTCCTCGCAAGGAGTGGTGAATCCTTTGTAGTCTGTTCAAACATCTTCAGGCACTTCGGCTTATACCCAATCATCCTGGGTCCACACCTCCTTGGAGATGCTTGCTTAAGATGTCAATGTATAAGTCTCCATGACCAAGATGACTTGAACACCGCAAGTCAAAGGAACATCGCACTTAAGCTGCAGTAAGAACTTCACTGACATGTCTATATGTAGACTACCATATGAAATTTTACAGCCAGTCACTCCAATGAACTAGTTCCCTTAACTAGCATTCATGTTTATCTCCGGACATCCCAATGTCACCAGCCAGTGAGAATCAGCTGATTAGAGAATAACCCATGCTAGTCTCAACAGAATTGATAGTGTCCGTATTTATCAATTCATCGATTAGGGACAATTTCAATACTTCACAATTGCACATGTAGAGATAATCACTAGTTGTAAATTCCTCACAAATTCTCTCATGCTGTGAATTGTATTGCGGACATTCAGTAAATGAGTTTAAGATCTCAATCAAATACATAAACATGTATACTCAAATAGTGAATATCCATTTATTAAAATAAATGATTACAATCATAAGGCGATTGCCTTAGGACACTTTCTCATATCAC
>JAGFNQ010000137.1:0-83766 GCA_024364735.1 Boesenbergia rotunda
TAATTGTGGGTTTTTTAGAAATCTTTTAGAAAATTCTTCCCAAAATTCCTAAACTTCACCAAATTATTCATATTTTCCATATCAATCAAATTATCCACATAATCCATACTCACCAAATAACCATATGGTTTATATCACTAAATTATCCATATAATCCATATCACAAAATTATCCATCCAATTCACCTGCAACCGGCATTCCTTTTACATCTCCGACGGAAAGTATCCATTTACTCCGACTTTTGTCCACATACTCAAGTGTTTGACCGTGAATCTCCAATTGAAGTTGTTAATTTAGAGAAGGCGGATTTGGCTCTTTGGGTAGAAGAAAACGATCAATATGAAGTAAGCTAAGATGAAATTTTGTCAGATCGTTTTTCACTATCAGCGAGTTCCAATCATCACAATGATCAAAGATGGATGCTTTCTGGGTCGTGTTGTTAACTATTACAATGAAATCGTCCTCAAGGTACACCCAACAAAAATGCAAGTATCATACGATCCACTGACACAATACATACGAAAAAGGTATATCACTTCAACGCAAATTACAATAGCAGGTTTATAGTGCGTATCGTAGTGCCACAGTAATGAGGATATATTGCGGTTTGTATGAAAAATATTGTGAGGGAAATAATGACATTACATTTAATCTCGAGCATGTGTGGAGGATCGTAAAAACCGTCCAATGTTTACTTCACAGTTCGTTGATCATGTTGTTAGCATGAAGAAGGCAAGAATCTCGGAGTCGGGAGCAAGCAACACCTTATCTAACTAAGATGCTAGTCTATATGTAGACCTAAATGAAGAAAAACTCGTCCAGGGTCCAGAAGGCAGCAAAAATAAAAGAAATAGGTAAAATGAAATTAGACATTGAAGGTATGACAACAAATTTGGATAATATGTTTGCAAATTTACTGAGTATACATGCATAAAAATGACTGAAGTTGGAATGAAAAAAAACAACTCGAAGTTGATGAGATAAAAGCAAAAGCTGCTGAAATGAAAGCAAAGGTGCCTTAGCAAAGTTAAATTAAAGAATATGCAATTCTTTCGAAGGAACCTCGCAAATGACACAAGAGAATTTATCATCCATCAACATCTATATCAAGAGATTAGAAGAGATGAAATATGTAATTTTATTTATTATAATTTCCAATTATTATACTTTTTCAATTAATATATTTTTGAACATTATCCTTTTAAATTAATTTAATTTTCTATTATTTTACTTTTTAAATTCATTTATAATTTTGGTCAATTAAAATAACCGTTGCAAACTAGCCGTTGGAATATACTATTGTAATATGACAGTTGGAATATAGCCGTGTAATATAGTTGTTAGAATATAGCCTTGACAAGAACAAATAAATAGACACCTTGTGCTCTATAATTCTTCATTCTCCAAGTAATTGACGAATTTGTTTCCTTTCATTCTTCATTCTTCGATATTGTGCTCTATAATTCTTATTTTTCATTAGCTCTGAATTCATTTCCTCAAATATGTCTCAATCTTCATGTAGCACCATATCCGACTCGAAAGTGAAGATGAAGTCTATGTTGAAGATGTTGACGAAGGTTATACAGAAATGAGCTAATGTCATTGATACTTCAACAAAGCCGACAAATAGTTGAAGCATATCAAAGTAATAACGAGATGCGGCGAAGAAGAAGGTTTATCCAGAAAATCGTGAAGCCAACATGTGAGATCTTCAATATTATTTCTCTACAAATCCAGTGTATCCAGATCAAATATTTGAAGAGATTTGCATGGAAGAGATTTATTTTGTCGCATAATGAATGCACTTGAGAGTCGTTTATCATGTTTTCAGTAAAGGGATTATGCTGCGAGTATACAAGGCTTGACACCATTACAAAATGCACAGCTGCGATTCGTCCAATTAGCTTATGGAGTCCTAGCCGACCATCTTAAGACTACCTACGCATGGGTGAATCAACCGCCATCTAATGCCTTTTCAAGTTCTGCGTTTATGTGGTTGAACTTTTGGTGATCAATAGTTAGAAGGCCAAATGCTAATGATGTTCAACATCTTCTTCAATTGCATGATGAGAGACACGACTTCCCTGGAATGTTAGGTAGCCTTGATTGCATGTATTGGGAATGGACAAATTGTCAGTTGCTTGAAAGACCAATTTACAAGAGGACATGGATCACCAACAATCGTGCTTGAAGCGGCCGCATCTCAAGATTTGTGGATATGACATACATCTTTTGGTGTCACAAGTTCACGTAATGATCTTAATGTGTTGTATGAATCTCCCATATTCAATAACGTCTTGCAAGGAAATGTCCCGGAGATTAATTTCACGTCAACGACACTCACTATAAAAGGGGTATTATCTAACAGATAAAATATTCCAGAATGGCTACTTTCGTGAAGACTTTTCATGTCCTGAAGATCCCAAGTGAGATTGTTTAAGGAAAGATAAGTGGTTGTAAGAAAAGATGTTGAACAATATTTAGGGTGCTTCAAGCTTGATGGATAATTGTCAGAGGTCCAGCTCGTTATTGGTATAGAAAAAAGTTAAAACATATTATGTTAGCATGTATTATTTTGCATAACATGTTTGTGGAAGACGAGGGGATCACGTGACAAATTGATACAACGATGAAGGTGACGAATCCGCACAGCCCGTCTAAGGCTTAAATCGAGGATTTCATGATTATCTCCGGATAAATTTCCAACTACGTGACAGTCATGTGTATCACCAACTTTGTGCCGACTTAGTTGAACATATTTGGTCATAATACACTAACAACTCTTGAATTAGTATTTTATTATTTCGCTTTATGTTTAATTAATATGTTATTTTTTAATTATATGCAAGTGTATTTTTTTTAATGTTGTACTCTTTTATTTTAAATTTATAATAATATTTTATTTTAAATAATGATAAAGATATGTAAAAATATTATTATTATTTATTTTAAATAATAATCATTTAAATTAACAAATGAAATTGAAAATAAAAAATGTGTATGTCAGATAATGAATATGTGAGAGAATGCATATGTAAGATAATGTATACGGGGCATGTGAACCCTATAAATAATGAAGATTGAATGTTACATGAATGTGAGAGAATGAAGATGTTAATGTTAATTAGAGGTGAGCAAAAATTTGGTTAAATCGAATAAATCGAACAAAATAACCGAATTTTAAATTTCGGTTCGGTCTATTCGGTAATTCATTTTTTTTCCTAAAAAAATTGGTTAATTTGGTTCGATTTCGGTTTTCAACTTTCGTATTCGGTTAAACCGAATAGACCGAATTAACTAAATTTTTAACCCAAAATTAATTTTTTATTTTAAAAAAATGATTTTATTTAAAACAAACTGAATTTTATTGTAAAAACTATTTTTTTTGGATAATTCGGTAAATTCGGTTAAAAATCGAATTAACCGATAAAATATCAGTTCGCTTTGTTCAATTTTTTTTTAAAATTTGGTTGGTTCAGTTTGATAAAAAAAAATCGATTCGTTTCAGTTTTAACCGAATGCTCATTATTGTTAATGTGTATGTGACATATGAGTTTTATATTTCGGTAAAGTTGCTTTAAATCCCTAATGGGGAGTGAAACTTTGCATTCACTCCCTACACAAGTTTTTGTTTGTTTTTGCTCCCTGATAGAACTGAGTATAAAAGGGTGAAAATTGAGTATACATCAGTGAAAACTGAGTATAAAAGAGTGAAACTTGAGTATAAAAGAGTGAAAATTGAGTACAGGGTTATTGATGTGGTGGATGCAAACTGTCATACTCAGTTTTCTAACTTTTATACTCAATTTTCTTCAAATAATACTCACCAAATATCACATCAGGGACTACATGCAAAGAAATGTTGGATAGGGATTGCATGCAAAGTTGACTTGGTAAGTGGGGAGTTTAGGAAAATTTACCCTTTATATTTTTATGAGATGGTAGATATTATAATATTAAAGATGTTATAAATAAAAAAAAAATAAATATTCAGACATTATCTTCTAGTATCTACAGGTAGTGAAACGCATTACTCATTATCATCGTACGTCTCAAGTTTATTTTATTTCTCCGCACTCACCTGATCCTCTAACCTAGTATCGCTTGTCCCCGCGGCTTAATTTATTGTCTTTCGTGAATCCATAACCAAGACGGCCATACCGATGCAAAACGTCCTAGCAGCTTCCCTTGAGGAAGGTAAATCACGACTCGAACCTTGCCACCAACTGAGCTACGCCCTGATGGCGAATCCATAACCATAGAGGAGAGAGAGAGAGAGGAGATCTTCCGCCTCTACCAAGCCCTACTCCAATCGCTCAGGCAGCTATTCCGATCGCACCAACCATGGACCAAATCTTCCACGTCTTCTGCATCGGGACGTTGGACACCAAGCTCGATGAGCTGTGCTTTCTCGCAGATAAACTTCGATGCCATCTCGATGCATTCTCCAACAATTCCAATTCTGTCAGGGTAAGCGGATCGTCCTTCTGCGTCGGACATTACATTTTGAGTTTTTTTTTGGCTTTAACTTCATATAATATAATGAATAAAACCACTTTTAGTATCCCATGAATGAGGCATGGTACGAAGAAGTTTCAGAAATTATGAAGGAAGCTTCATTCATGGACTTGAGATCAGGAATTGCACTTGTGTGGCCGAATCTTTCATTGTTCCTCAACAGTTCAGTGGTAGAGTGATCGCCGTTCACTGCCTGATCATAGTTTTGAATCCTACTGGGGATTTGAAATTAAGGATAGAGAATGGAACTAAATAATTTGTTTGATCATATGAGTAGGTAATCATTTTGTTCTGTTCTATGGCAAAGAGTTGATATCAGTCTACCTTATTGTCTGGATGTTCTGACATAAGAAAGGATTACACAATGAAGCTTTTGTCTTGGCTGGCTTTCTTTTACTTTAGATTGCTCAAGAATAGCTCATATGTTCACTTCCAAAATCCCATTGAAAGCCTTCGTATAGATTAGCTACCAAGACTTACTGCCGGAATTCACTCGATTACTGGACTATTAATTTACGTCAGTTGGTTTATTACATTAGTTGAGCCAATTTAACCTACATATAGTTGACTACCTAACTCATAATGGTTACTTGAGTCAACTAATCCTCTGTCCAGTCGGCTAATCTCCTATAACATCTAAGTCATCTAACTATCATAACCAAATATATCATATCAATGCCTCTCTTCCTAAATTCTTATAGTTCTAGTAGTTGACTCATCTTCCCTATCAGTAGATCTTGCCTCAATTGCCTAGTCTTTGAATCATGATAAAAATAACTTTTGGTCTTTGGTAATCCAGCCTAAGTCAGTTGCCTGGTCGACTCAACCATCAACCCAGTCAAACCATACATAGTTTACTGAAACATTAGTTGACTGAAACCATATGTCGGTTGGGTGAAACCTTAACTCTAACCCATGCTTAGCTGAGCCCTTCTCTAAGTTAAGTCTATTCGAACCCAAATTCCAAATCACTTGTAGACTCTCGTCTCACTAAGGGTTTTTTGTCAAGAGGCCCATGCCTCAAGGACTTTTTTTGTCTATTAAGAGCCCTCGTATCTGGTACTTCATGTGCCTGGAGACCGTGTATTTCCTTGTTTACGTAATATCATTCAACCTTGACCTAGGTTACGATTTCCATTACCTAGAGGTCTAGTTTCCGAGATTCATCCTTTGCTTAGTGTCAAACATCCTTGAATCACCTAGGCCTCCACTTGCCCAACCTTAGGACTTCCATTGCCTAGGGGCCATCCGAAATTTCATCCTTTGCTTAGTGTTAGGCATCTTTAGATCACCAAGACCTCCACTTACCCAACCTAACTTCAGGTCAATCTTAACCCATCAGGATTTCTATTTGACGAACCTTAGAACCACCTTAACATGCTTGGACTTCTACTTGCCCAATCTTAGATCCCTTTGACCTTATAGGCATTCACTTGCATAGAGGTTACTCCTCTGGGACTTTCATTTGCCTTGCATCCAACCAACTTTGAGGATGAGACTTATCACTTGTCAAGCATCTAGTGAGCTGCTTGAACTTCCATCACTTGCCAATGATCTAGTGAAATTTGACCTGCCTAACTCCACCACTAACATTTGTTGAGCTTTCTTCTTGCCAACCTCTCGATGCACTTTCCACATTATCAAGTCGTTGTTGGACGTTGCACTTGCCAATTCACTATTGGATTTTTCACTTACTTTTTATCTGCCAATTTTACTATTGGACCTGAATAATTGCCAACTCGCAATTGTTAGTTTTCCAAATCCATCTTCCCACTTCAAGATATTTATCTTTTAGTGTGATATTTTGTTCAATTGGATTCACATGCAGTTTAGTTGGTACAGCTAAACTTTATGTTTTATAAGGTATTTTGATGTGAAGAGATTCTAGAATATTTTAATTGTTGAACCGAACTTTATTGCTTTCCCATTGTTTCTTTCATGATTTTCAACTTTGTGCATGAGGAGTATTATATACTTAGAATAATTATCAACCATTTTAGTCGTTCTGTCTTGAAATTGAAGTTTTTTACATAAAATTTTTGGACAAAACTAGAGTGAAAATGATTATTAGAAGCAATGCTCATCTTTTATTTTCTACTATTTATGAGAAATATACTAGTGATAACAGTTATACACTTGATTATATATACTATAGGGTGTAAGATATAAAGTTACAATAATGAATAGAATGATAGAAAATTCTACCAAAGGATAAGAAAAATCCTAATAATTTTTCGATTATTAACATGGTGTTAGAGCTGGATTCCCAATACATCCTGCCAAGTTAATAGCTTTGGTAACAACTCGATTCATTGGCTTGACCTTTTAAGCTCTATATGTTACATAGTGATGTGTACTTACTACTAAATGCTTGCGATGCCTTCCACTCTTGGTGCCTATGAGCTTGCTAACATCCCCATCCCTATTGTGGATTCTTCACTTGGCATTGCTCATGACTTCACGATTGTCTACAACACTGCTTGGTTGTGATCATTTGCAATGCCACTTTCTCGTGCCCACCCTAGTGGCTTGCTTGAGGTTGATTTCTACTTGTGCAACTCCTAGTTCTTTAAGAACTTAGAACTTGATCCTTAATCCTTCATTTGATTCTCTTTTCTTTCCTTTACCTTTTCTAATGAATAAGAAAACATTATAGCTATTGCGAGATGAGAATGATTTTTGCATCTACAAAATAATCATGGAGTATGAAAATGGTAACACTAATGATGAATCTGTTGATACCAAATTTGAAGAATCATGGGTTTCCACAAAGTAAAAGCACCTTAAAATAAATATACAAGGGTAGAAGCTTGAACATCTTCTCTTGGTAAATTAATAAACTTTCCATTTGAAATTTTAACTTATGTTTATATAAGTTGATAAATTTGCATTTCTACCAAAGTTGAAGAAACACTGTGACAAAGTAAACATACAATGCAGAGGCTTGACCATCTCTTGGAAAATTAATAAATTTTCCATTTGAAAATTGAAATTATGTTTAATTAAGTTGGTAAATTTGTGTTCCTACCCAATTAGCACAACATAAGAGTAGATCAAAGCTTACGCGGAGATTTGATTCCACTTAAGGTAGTAAATGTCCTATTGCAAGTAGATATAAAGTGGTAAATTTAATAGTTAATTTTCCCACAAGAAGGGTGGATGAAGGCATACCAAATTAGGATGGTAGCAGAAGGCTGAGGGCGGACTAATGGTGGAACGTCAATTGCAAGTGGTGGTATGTGTGGGTAAGGATTGTTGTAGATTTAGAATGAACTTGAGCAGAAAAACCCTTGATGGTGGAGTTTATAAGAGGCTTTGAGAGTTATCTCAAGAGAAGAGCTTATATTTGATGTTGATAGACTCATTGGATCTTGTGGAGGTGGCTAGTTTAGTGGTGCAAGGTAATGAGGTGAGACATTGGTGGAGAATGATGGTGGTGGATGGAGTGCAAGGAAGAAAAAAGATGGTGATAGAGGATCTCTTGGTGGATATGAAATGATGGCAAAGACAAAGGTGCACAATTTTGCTAGTTGTGGGGTTGTAAAAGAAGAAGATGATGGATGAGGTTCACAAACAGAGAATGTCAAAGTGTCCGCATATACTAAACAAGAATTTGGCTTTGGTAGCAAACTCATGCAACATGGTGATAAGCAATCTAATACAAAAAATTAAACCATACACATGAGAATGAAAAGTTACAAAGAGAAATTCTATTTTGTAAATGATGATTAATATGGGGATATGAATCCCTTTTGTAGACCCAATTGAAACAATATTGGTGATAAAACAAAAATATTCAAGGAAATAAATAGTCCATTACCTAAAGAACTCAATCAAATTAGGGAATAAACCAAATTACAAACTATGAAAGGAACCAAATTTAACTTATACCAAAATCTCACTACAATCTGAAATAAAACAATTACCAACTTGGATAATTCTTTTAAAGAGTTATTCTCCTGAAGAGGAGAACCTACTTAAATAAACTCTTACAATTATAAAAATATTTAAAAATTGAATTCCTCATTTTCTTGGAGACTTCTTTCAAAGAGTTCTCCTAAAGAGGAGAACCTACTTAAATAAACTCTTACAATTATAAAAATATTTAAAAATTGAATCCCTCAAGGATATAGCTAAAGAATTCAATCAAATTAGGGAATAAACCAAATTACAAACTACGAAAGGAACCAAATTTAACTTATATGACAATCTCGCTACAATCTGAAATAAAACAATTACCAACTTGGATAATTCTTTTAAAGAGTTATTCTCCTAAAGAGGAGAACCTACTTAAATAAACTCTTACAATTATAAAAATATTTAAAAATTGAATTCCTCATTTGCTTCAGGGATAGGGGTGAGGTAGACACATCAGATAATGTCAAATGGTATGAGCTATCGTTAACAAACTATAGAAAGAACCAAATTTAACCTATACCAAAATGAACTGAAATAAAACAATTACCAACTTGAAGAATTATTTTAAAGAGTTATTCTCCCAAAGAGGAGAACCTACTTAAATAAACTCTTATAATTATAAAAAATATTTTAAAAAATTAAGGGGGCATTTGGTTTACTCCATTTTTATTTTCATTTTCCAGAAAATCATTTTTCATTTTCTGGAAAATAACTTTATTTCATTCTCTAGTTTTCAAAAAACGTTATATCTTTTTTTGGAAAACAAGACTGGAAAATACAAACCAAACATGTTTTCCAGAAAACCGCATTTTCTACGAAAATGAAAATGGAAAACAAGCAAACCAAACACCCCCTAAATTCCTCATTTTCATTGGGTATAGTGGTGAGCCAGACACATGAGATAATGTGAAATGATATGAGCTATCATTTACAAACTATGAAAAGAACCAAATTTAACTTCTACCAAAATCTCCCTACAATTTGAAATAAAACAATTACCAACTTGGAGAATTCTTCTAAAGAATTATTCTCCTAAAGAGGAGAACCTACTTAAATATACTCTTACAATTTTAAAAATATTAAAAATTTGAATTCCTCAGTTGCATTAGGGATAGAGGTGAGCCGGACTCATGAGATAATGTGAAATGATATGAGCTATGCTATTTAAGCACTTTTATGGGAGTGCAATGGTATCATTCCTCAATGTTTTATCAAGGAATGAAGTATTTGAAGTTTCTTCTGATGCCATTTGAAGTGATGTTGTTAACTTGTGTGAGGTTGCCTACTTTATCAGGATCGTCGTTTCAGTATAGACAAACACTTTAGTTGTTTGGTTCTGGTTACCATACTACAAAGAGTTGCTTATTCAAATTAATTATATTATTGCTGATATATTATTCTATTTAAATTTCACATAAACCTTACTGTTCAGCATGATTCTATTGGATATGCATTCATATCAGGGTTGAGTTGCAATGGACCATGGTGCCTAATTATTGTCGAGGTAGTTTTACCATATTAAGCTTTTGTTTTTGTTTCATGGCATGACAGGTGCAAGTTAATATTATTGATGTTTCAACTAGCAATAAGAAAATCGAACACCTGGAAGGATTTTCTTTGGTCTCTAGAGAGGCTATTCTTTCAAGTTATTCAGGTGTGGTAGAGCAACTGCCAGATGACAGGGGTAAAGCAATAGCTGTTATGGCCAGGGCTTTAGAATGTTTTCTTAGAAAAGCTTATGAGGATGGCAACCTTGGTGGAGCTGTAGGCATTGGTGGGAGTGGAGGAACTTCATTGATTGCTTCTGCATTAAGATCTCTCCCTTTAGGAGTACCAAAGATGATAGTATCAACTGTTGCTAGTGGTCAAACAGAATCATATATTGGAACGTCCAATTTGATATTATTTCCATCAGTTGTTGACATATGTGGTATCAACAATATTAGCAGGCTTGTTTTGTCTAATGCCGGGGCAGCTGCTGCTGGGATGATTTTTGCAAATTTGTCTTCATCTGGCAATTCTATTGACATGACTAAGAGACCAACTGTTGGCATCACTATGTTTGGAGTTACTACACCATGTGTAAATTTTGTGAAAGAAAGATTGGCAAAAGAAGGATTTGAGATGCTTGTATTTCATGCAACTGGGGTTGGTGGTAGGGCTATGGAGGATCTTGTCAGAGAGGGACTTATACAGGTATCTTTTTGGCTCTTTCAAAATAAAAAGAAATTGGAATAGTTTATGTCTACTTTCAAAATATCTAAGTTTTCTTTCTCTACCTACACCAAACCTCTAGGTCAATCTTCTACTTTGGATTCAGTCTCAATTATTTGCACAACAATTAGAAAGCCTCTAGTTCACATTTCATTTAACGTTTCACTAGCCTAGTGTGCTTATGTGCTAACCTGTTTGAAACTATTTGTTTAAGTTCTTTTGACCTTCTCATTTAATTTCTCTTTCGATGGACATGCAGGGAGTCATGGATGTTACTACAACTGAAGTTGCTGACTATATAGTTGGAGGAGTCATGTCCTGTAACAGTAAGAGATTTGAAGTCATTTTGGAAAAAAATGTTCCTTTGGTTCTCAGTGTAGGTGCCTTGGATATGGTTAACTTTGGAGCTAAACATACAATACCTTCAGTATTTCAGCACAGAAATATTCATGTTCACAATGACGAGGTTTGTTCTGTTATTGTTTTGGTTCATCAAGTTGTTCGTTGTCAAGTATTGAAGCTTTTTCTAGACATTGCTTTCAACTGGATCCATTCTTCAAATCTGGAACAAATACATCTGAATAGATATGAATAATAGTATTTTTGTTATCAAATCTTTCACAAGTTATCGAGAATTTATCTTGATGACAAGACTAACATTTAGATGAAAGATCAGATTTGCTTATTGTTTCATTGTATACTTTTTCTCTTTTAGTTATTGGGTGGGAGGGTGTAGTAAAATCAGGGGGAAGATACACAGCTTTACGCTATTCATTGTCAAGATGAGAGTTATGTCCACGAGGCAAAGGCAATGACTTCACTAGCCACGAAAGGTGTACAACTAAAAGTAAAAGATCACACTCACAAACTTTGTACTCACGCCTCGAAGATTCACTCAAGCCCTTTTATAATGCTCACCAGCAACCTTTATATTGCCATGAGAGAGTCATATCAAAGGTCAAATCTCTTAATGTGATTATACCATCTCAAAAAATCATCAATGCCTCCATTTTACAAAGTGCACTTATCACCATAACTAATTTCAAAGAGTCTTGAGGAAGCTAAAGCATTATATGAAGAGGCAAAGGGCCTTCTTGTGGAGAAACCAAAAAACCAATGATTAATCATGATGACACTCATGATTCCAAACAATCTCCACCTTGCCGAGGATTGTGCAAACTCCAAGAAAGATTTGCACTATTTCATTGAAAACTTCATAATAAATCAGTTGAGATGATAAAGATTGATCAAACTTGAGAGATAAATAAACTTATCATCTGTAATAGTTTTACTAAATATATCCAATTGTCATTTGTGTGAATCTTGACGAAAGAAACTTCTCCATTTGCAATTAATTCATGGAGAAAGCAATCCTAATTTGTGTATTCTTGGTTTTAGTATGGTTGACTTTCTTTATGGCCAAGTATAAAACACTAGCTTTTATAGAAAATTTGTACATTACCCTGCATAAGACCAAGTTCACTTAAAAGTTCAACCAACTAAACAGATTGTTTCTGGCTTCTGTAGTACCTGCCTTGTACTCAGCTTCAGTAATGAACAACCCAATAATTGACTACAACATTGTGTTCCAACTAATAGGTCCACCAATCAATTTAAACACATCCACTTGTAAAATTTGTTATTATCCAAATTTCTTGGTCTTTTGTTCCTTATAATAACATAGAATCTTTTTGATTATCTGCCAATGAGCTTTTCCTAGATTGACTATGTATCTACTAGAAACAATTAAGACATACAATAAATCTGGTCTAGTGCAAACTAAACAAAACATTAAGCTGCCAACAACATCAGAGAAAGGAGCACATGCGATCACCTTCCTCTTCTTCAATGCTTGGTGATTGTGCAGTATATAATCTCAAGTAAGCATCTAAAGGGGTAGAAATAGGCTTAGCATGATTCATGTCAAAATTTGCAAATTTTTCTGTACATAATTTCTTTGAGATAGATATAATTTACCAACAATACTATCTCTTTTAATTTTGATACCAAAATTCTCTCTCTTCACCTACCTCTTTATCTCAAATTCCTTAATTGAGATTTCAAAATGTTGATATCATACATATTATTTTCAGCTATCTACATATGGTCAACATAAATTACTTGGTAAAAGATTGGATCATTAGAAAGCTTCTTAAAGTAAACACACCAATCATATTTTGGCTATGAGTAAGTCTTTGCTTGTTTGTAAATAAATCAAAGAACTTGTACCATTGCCTAAGGAAACATTTAAACCACAGTGGTTTTCTTTAACTTACACATATGATCTTCTTTTCCTTTGACCTTAAATCCAAAGGTTGTTGCATATAAATTTCCTTTCTAATTCTCTATGCAAAAAGGTTATCTTTGATATTAACTTGTTCTAATTCAAGATTAAATAATGTCAATAAAGTACAAATGAAAGTGTGCCTAGCAATTGAAGAATAAATTTATATGAAATCAATCCCCTCCTTTTGTGTAAAACCTATGGCCATTAATCTTGCTTTAAAAATGATAGAGAAATTACTAATACAATCTTTCTTCTTGAATATCCATTTGTGATCAATTGCCTTTTTTTTTTTTCCTTTGGGTAGTTTAACAAGCTCCCAAGAATTATTCTTGATAAGAGAATGCATCTCATCTTGCATGGCTACTTTTCACTTAACTGTATTAGCATCTTTGATAACCTCTTTGAAGGTTTGAAGGTTGTTGGCTCCATAGTTTGAAATCTTATACTGCATCAGGCAAAAATGTATCATTTTGGTAAATTACCAAAACTCGATACCGCTTGACACCAAGGTTCAAAATCTTGAGTTGTGTCATAGTTTTGGTTTGGAAAGATACTGTTCTAGTATCATGTCGACACTCCGATACGCACGTCGGTGATAGATTGAAAGTTGATAGATAAGTAAAGGAAAGAAACATTGTCTCTTCTAGTTCTATCGAGTTGCGATAATTTATCGGATATGTTTCAATAGTTTCAACCAATATTGTTTGTTCGCTCTTTAATTCCATTTTGATGTGGAGTGTTGAGAGTTATGTAATGTTGGGAAATACCATCACATTGATTTAACTTCTTATAAGTATATGCACCACCATTATCAATGAAAATTTTTAATATTTTTACCTAATTGTTTTTCACCAAAAATTTTCAAATTTTTAAAGTCTCAAACACATCATATTTGTTCTTCATTGTGTAAAAAAAAAGACAGCTCGGTGCATGAAACTCCCGCTAATGCAGTGTCCGAGGAAGGGTTTATTGTACACAGTCTTATTTTGCTTTTTTTTTCCCAGGAGGTTGTTTCCAAGATTTGTACTTCATTGTGTAAATGCAAATTTTTTGAGAAACATTATCAATAAAGAAACAAAGTAACTAATTTTCCTTTTGTAAGAACCTGGGAAAGCCCCTCATAATCAAGAATGCACATAATCAAGAATTCCATTAGTGGAATGTGATGCAGTTAGAAAAGAAACATGATGATATACGTGTACAAGTAACCATGCTCATAGAAATCTAGCTTTCAAAATTTTGTACCTCTAAGGAGCTTAGCCTTGTTCCATCTTGCCTTGCTTGCTAATATGCCCTAAGTTGCATATGTTGTGATTGTAACTTGACTTGTCATTGCAATTCTTAGAAGCTCATAAAGTTTACTAATCTATTACCTCTTGTTACCACAAGATTGCCTTTTAATACCTTAGTTTGTCATTTTCTGCAATAACCTTGTACATTAGAGTCTAAGTTCTCCCAAGGATATTAATTTTTTATATATCAAAATCATATCTCACATCTATGAAAGTTTTGATTATTCCATCAAACATATTGAATTGTCTATCCCTAATTGTCATGACATTATTTCACAAAATAACAATCTCTCAAAAATTGACTTACATGTACTAAACCAATTCTTATCAGCATAAAGATGGTAGGATCACAAGTGTTTGAAAAATGATTAGTTCCAAGAGAAGACGTAACCTTTTTGGTTTCGATTAAAATGTTTTGATGCTAGTAGTCTTAGCCTTCTACATTTGTTCCATTGGCTTGAGTTTCCAATACTCTTTCTTAATAGGTCCTTGTTTCTGATAGTAGTAGCACATGACATTCATCACAATTTTAGATTTGATCTAGATCGAGTTTGATAGTTAGGTTCTTGCTTATTTTTGTATCTTCTTTCAAATAAACCTTCAACTTGATTTCTCCGCATTGTTGGAATTCCTGTTTTGTTCTTCTAACAACAAAGTGAAGAGACAACATCCAAATCTAGTCAGTAAAGGCCCTCTAATTTTGTCCAAAGTTGAGTTAGAGACCTTTCCTTAGCAACATTATAAAGAATTTGATCAAGGCAAAGTTGAATGGTACTTGGAACATGAAGATCTAGATCCTCTCAATTGACATTTGATACAGTGGGGTTTGCTTCTGTTCATTTCAAAACTTTATATAAGCATTAAACACAAACACTTTAATTTGCTTAAAGTTAGTTGATCTTCCTCTCAAATTTCTCCACCTTAAACTTGGCTTTAAAACCCTGGATAACATGGTTAGAGGCAATCTAACAAACCTTTGTAATACCATGAGGGTTAGAGAAGAAACTAATAATATAATTGCACAAGAAAAGACAATTTTTAAATTTATGTAAGTCACTTTCAAAATGAGAGTTATGTCCATGGGGTAAGTGCAATAGCTTTACTAGTAACAAAAGGTGTACAACCAAGAGTAGAAATTCACACTCAAACTTTTTACTCACACATTTGTCAAAGGCATATTTATTGTTGTTAATCAAGTCTTTTTTTTGTCTTCCTCTTTCTTGTTTGATGTGCACGTTTGTTGTTGTTTCACATTGCTTAACTCGAGCATTTATTGGTCGTCTAAGCACATATCCATACCATCTTAAATGTGCCTTTCATAGTTTTCCCTTAATAGGTGCAACCCCAATTTTCTTTCTACTATTTTCATTTCTTATCCTGTCTATCTTTGTATGTCTGCTTATCTACCTCAACATCCTCATTTTTGCAACTCTCATCTTCTGCTCATGTGTTCGAGTCATAGTCCAATATTCAACTCCATATAACATAGTAGGTTTAACCGTTATTTTATATAACTTTTCTTAATGTCTTAGAGGTACTTTACGATCACAATGAGCACTTGACGCTCTCTTCTATTTCAACTATCCCATTTATATTCTATGTAAAACATCTCTCAATTCCCCCATCCTTTTACAATAATGATTTAAATACTTAAAAGTCTCAGTTATAGATAACTCGTCATCTCTTAGCTTAACAATTGTCTTATTATGTCAATATTACTAAACTTTAATTCCATATAATATGTTTTTACTCTTTTAATATTTTCATTTCTTATCCTGTCTATCATTGTATATCTGCATATCTACCTTAACATTCTCATCTTTACAACTCTCATCTTCTGCTCATGTGTCCGAGTCATAGTCCAACATTCAACTTTATATAATGTAACAGGTTTAATTGTTGTTTTGTAAAACTTTCCTTTAAGTTTTAGAGGTATTTTACGATCACAATGAGCACTTGACGCTCTCCTCCATTTCAACCATCTCACTTATATTTTTATGTAAAACATCTCTCAATTCCCTATTCTTTTATAAAAATAATCCTAAATACTTAAAAGTCTCAATTACAGATAACTCACCATCTCTTATCTTAACAATTGTCTCTTTATGTCAATATTACTAAACTTAAATTTCATATATTCTTTGTACTCTTCTAGTATTTTTATTTTTTATCCTGTCTATTCTTGTATCTCTGCATACACCTTAACATCCTCATCTCTGCAACTCATCTTCTGCTCATGTGCTCGAGTCATAGCTCAATATTCAACTCCATATGACATAGTAGGTCTAATCGTCGTTTTGTAAAATTTTCTTTATGTCTTAAAGGTACTTTAAGATCACAATGTGCATTTGACGCTCTCTTCTATTTCAACCATCCCATTTATATACTATGTAAAATATCTCTCAATTGCCTCATCCTTTTACAAAAATGATCTAAATACTTGAAATAAAAAGTCTCAGTTATAGATAACTTGTCATCTCTTATCTTAACAATTATCTGGTTACGTCAATATTACTAAACTTACATTTCATAGATTCTGTCTTTATTCTTCTAAGTCTAAAACCTTTTTCACTTATAGTATTTACCATCAAGATTGGAGTTTAGCATTTTCTACATGTGTCTCATCTACCACTACCTCAAGAATGAGCAAAACATCATCCCCTCCTTAGGTTACTCTTCATTTCTATTTGCACGTTGCCTTGCTCCGACAATCAACAACGTCGCCTCAATTGCCTATTCATATTGCTCATGAGATCCACAACTCTGAGTTGTACTTAAGATCTGACAACTCTCTTTCCACTCAATTGCTTGTTGATCAAATCACAACTGCAAGTCTTCCTGTCCTTCTCTAGTAATAGGAGAGTTTTGCATGGCCCAAATCTGTTAGGTGCTTGGCTTTGTCGGTCTGTCCTGCTGAACACACTGTAAGTTCCTTTTCCTGAGGTCCATCATGATTGGTCTCTTGTTCAGCTTAGCAGTTCCAACTGACCACTTCCCCAACCCAATTCTATAAATGGTCAAGAGTAGGTCCAAATTCTTGAGCAGACCATTTTTTTTTTTTGGGAATGTCAAGCGAGGTCACTGTCCTAAATTTGACTAAGATCACATGAACCTATGATCCGATTCAATATCTGCTTACCATTCCTAAGATCACAGTCCCAACAACTTTAACTAGGCAACCTTATTGCAAACTCATGGTCTCATGAGGTAAAATTATAATGGACTATGGATGAACCAAATATAAACTACATAATAATTTCTATTTCAATTGGACAAGGATACTTCTGCCTAAAAGACACATTAGTTTAGCCCTACAGAGATCTAGATAAGCTTATAACCCAGCCAATTGCCCTCATGTAAGGACAGTTTGCATTATTATCCCTCATCAGATGAGCCTTCTTGAAGCTCTAACTTGATAATGCTTTAATTTTATATATTTTACATTGCACTTGACACTATGAAACTTATTTCATGAGCTCCTTGATTTTAAGATACTTAACAGTGCTGTAGGGCCATGGACAAGATATGGTGTTGGAGTGTTGCTTCATTGATTGCTCTTCATATCAATGTTTTTGCAAATTTTATGGTGTTGCCAATGCCGGAGTTCGATATTATTATTAGAATGGATTGGAGGACGGTATTGATTAGATCGGTGGGAATGGAACAATTTGTGTTCGCGCACGATAGATGCAGGAGATTACAACTTCATGCGTAAAGGCTACCAGGGATTCTTAGTCAATATTATTACAACTTCAATTGCATGTTATTCCTCACTGAAGGAGGTAGAGGTTGCCAGGGAATTTCTTGAGGTTTTTCCTGACGACGTGGTTAGCGTTCCCCCTGAGCGAGAGGTGGAGTTCTCTATTGATTTGATATGCTAGTTTCTTAGGTGCCGTATCATTTAGCACCTGCAGAGATGAGAGAACTGAAAAGTCAGATTTAGGAGCTGCTAGATAAGGGGTACATTCGTCGAGTTTTTCCCCTTTGGGTGCACCAGTACTATTTGTGAAGAAGAAGGATGATAACCTGAGAGTGATAGTCAAGAAAAACCCTACCAAGGATTGAGGACCTGTTTGACCAGTTACAGGGTGCCACTGTTTTCCAAGATAGATCTTCGATCAGGATACCATCAGCTAAAGGTGAATGATGTAGATGCTCCTAAGGTCGTCTTCGGGACTCGGTATGGGCATTATGAGTTTTTGGTGATGCCATTCCCGACGATTTTCATGGATCTCATAAATCTCGTATTTTAGCTGTATCTTGATCAATTCATCATTGTCTTCATAGATGACATCCTGATATACTCCAAAGGACCCAGAGGAGTATAGGCAGCACTTGTGAACCGTATTAGAGGTCCTGCAAGGTCATAAACATTATGCCAAGTTCAGCAAGTGCGAGTTCTCGTTAGAGGTGGCCTTCCTAGGCCACATTGGGTCGAATAGAGGAATAGAGGTGGTTCCATCGAAGGTAGAGGCGATGAAGAATTGGGCAGTGTCCAGAAATCCATCTGAGATGCGCAGCTTCTTAGGCTTAGCCGACTATTAAAAGGGATTTTCTAGTATTGCAGTACCACTGACCACTTTGCTAAAGAAAAATGCTAAGTATGAGGGGGGACGAAATTATTATTCAGTACTGCATTCCATCCTCAGAGACAGTCAGAGTGGGTGATACAAATTTTGGAGGATCTACTGCGTGCTTGTGTGATTGACTTCCAAGGATGTTGGGAATCGAAATTACCCTTAGTGGTGTTCACCTATAATAACAGTTTTACTATAGGTATGACTCTATATGAGGAACTTTATGGGAGGAAGTGTAGATCGCCCATACTCTAGGACGAGGTTGGAGAGAGGACAGAGATCGTACAACAGACTGCCGATTTAGTAGTTCGAATCCATGATAGGATGAAGATTACCCAGAGTTAGCAGAAGAGTTACGTTGACAAGAGAAGACGGAATCTCGAGTTTACGGTGGATGATCACGTTTTTGTGAGGATTGCGCCAATGAAGGGTGTTATGAGATTCGGAAAGAAAGTTGAGTCGGAGGTTTATTGGGCCATTAGAGATCCTAGACAGGGTAGGGGTGTTTGCTTACTAAGTAGCACTACCGTCAAACCTTGCGGGGGGTGCACAACGTGTTCCATGTGTCGATGTTGAGAAACTATGTGTCAAACCTTGTTGGTGCAATCGACCCAAGTGTGATCGGGTAGATCATGAGTTTTGATGTTTTATCAATATGATTAAGTTAGGGTTTCATGTTGATCTAATATGTGTATGTGAGTGTGTAGGGTTGTAGGATACATATAAACTTAGTTGGACGTCTTCGGGGTCGGTGAAAGATGGCATGGGAGACAAGCCGAGGGCTTGCATGCATCCGAGGGACCATGGACAAAGCAGGGACGATGAGTCGAGAGAAGCGGACTTCGAGGCATACGTGAAGAATGACATGACAGACAAGCCGTGGGCTTGCATGCATCTGAGGGACGAGAGCCAAAGTCGAAGAGGACTTGAAGGCAACAGATCGAGGCTGCTGGAGGGACGATGAACTGAGGGAAGCAGACTTCGAGACATACGTGAAGGGTGGCATGGGAGACAAGCCGCGGGCTTGCATGCATCCGAGGGACGAGAGCCAAAGTCGAAGAGTGCTTGAAGGCAACAGGTCGAGGCTGCTGAAGGAAGAGTCAACTGAGTCGTGAGTTTTCGAGTGCTGAGAGAACTGTACTCGGGAAGGGAAAGCCTAGGATTCGAGTGCTGAGAGAATTGTACTCGGGAAGGGAGACCTTAGGTGGCAGTCGACTGATGCTTGATCAATCGACTGGGGTAGAGCACAGAGAGATCAGTTGACTGGTGAAGGACCAGTCGACTGATGCAGTCGACTGGTGTCGACCCGAATGCGAATCGTCAGGCTGTGACATTCAAATTCGCGAAGACCAGTCGACTGCCCCAGGAGCAGTCGACTGGTAACGGTCAAAACAGTATCGAACTCTATTTAAGAGAGCTCGTGTTTGACTACTTCTTCTTGGCGATATAATCTTGGTCAAAGCCTGTTAGTAGCCTAAACGTGCTCAGAGATTGTCCAAGGATTGTGGTAAGGTTTCTCCACCAACAAGGAGCGACAAGAGCCACCGAAGGATCGGGATCGTCCACCTTACGGACAGTCGTGGAGTAGGAGTTTCATCTCCGAACCACGTAAATCGGTGTCTTTCTTAGTTGTTAGTTTTAGTTTTGTTATTCCGCTTGCGCACTAACAACTTGTAGAAAGAAAAATCGAAAAGTAGCTATTCACCCCCTCTCTAGCTAAACGGAAAGGTCCCAACAAGTGGTATTAGAGCGAGGTTCGCTTGTCCACGGACCAACCGCCGAGAGAGCAAAAAGCTAGAGGAAATGACGATTGAAGAAAGATTAGGGGATGATATTGATGTTCCACCTCCCTACGATCACGAGGATTTCGACTATTGGAGGATGCGGACAAAGACATGGTTCAGCATGGATTGGAACTTCGTGATCGCGCTAGAAGAGTCATTTGAAGTCCCAAAAGATAAACATGGGAAGAAGCTCCGACCAAGATATTGGACCAAGGAGCAACAAACTCAATCAAAGGTAAACGAAAAGGTAATTTCAATATTACTTAATATTTTGCCTAATGATGTTATGAGTGGTGTAGGTGAATATAAAAATGCGCATGAATTATGGAGCAAAGTAATTGCACTTCATGAAAACCCTACACAAGCTCAAGTAGTATAGGAGCCAAAAGAAATAAGCTTAATGGTCCAAGAAGAGGAGAAGGACCAATCGGATGGAGAAAGAAGCTCAACATTCGAAGAGGTGGAGAAAGAAGAAGAAGTTTCATCCACCTCCTCAAGTGAAGTGACACAAGAAATTGAAGAACCATTCACACTAATCAAAGGGAGAAGAAGAGGTCTCCACTTCAAGGATCGAGGGAGAGGAGAGACCATCCTCGATACCGGAGCAAGAATAAGCGTCCACCTCTACCAAAGCAAAGTCAAAAGACTATATTATTTGCTTTGGGTGCAACAAGAAGGGACACTACAAGGACAAGTGTCCATTAGGTAAAAAGGAGGTAAACCTTAAACCCAAGTCCATTCATTTAAAATCTAACATGGGTTGTAGGGAAAAGAAGGAGAAAAAGCACATTAGGTATTACACGTGTGGCGAGCTAGGACACTATCACACCAAATGCTCAAGGAAAGGAGAATTCAAGAAATTGGAGCATTTGAGGAAATGGGAGAAGAAGGATAAGAAGAAAAACTCATCTCAAGGGGAAGCTATAAGGGTAAGGGAGGTAATCCCTAACTTTAAGTGTTTTTCAAATTCCTTTATACATGTTAGAAATCATGAGAATTATTTGCCCATGCATAATTTTGGTTTTATATATTGTGATAAAAATAGGGCTAATGTTGTATCTCAAAACCCTAAGGAATTTATGTATCATGATAAACCTCGAACTTTTAGACCTAAGGATTAAGACATTAATCCAAAGAAAGGGAGACACATGCCTAGACAAATGGGTAAATCTAGAAATGTCCAAAATGAACATGGTGATGCTAAGGTTAAAAACCTAGAGAGGGAACATCAAGCTTTGAGGACAAAGCTTGACAAATTAGAGAAAACCCTAGAGAAATTCATTTGTGGATCTAAGGTTTTAGGCATGGTGTCGGGTAGTCAAAATCCTGAAAATGATAGATCGAGTCTAGGATACCGATCTAAGTTCTTCAATAGTATGAAGAAGTCATATGCAAGAATGCCATATGATTATAGCAAGGGAAATGCCAAAAATGGCAAGGAAAAGCCATTTATAGGGAAGAAAAAAAACTTAACCAGGGACAAGGTGTACAAAGTCAAGAAGGTTAGGGGTGTAGGTCAAGAAGTATCGGAGGTACACATATGTAGCCTTGCCATGATAGATGAGTCACCTAGGGAGGTGGCTAAGGTTAAGAGCTCAAGGAGGAGCTCTAGGAGTCAAGTTGGGATCCATGGTCAATGGATCTCAAGAGGGTTTCTCCAAAAGGACTAGATGAATTGTGAGAGGTGCCAAATGATTTGGAGACAAATTTGAGTCTTAATCCTAGGAAGTTGACATACTAAAAGTAAGGTATCATGCAAAAATATGACAATGGAGCTATATTGCATGAAAATTGGTTCTTAATGTGGAGATGTCATATAAACCAATGCTAAGGATGCATTAAGGTCGAAAATGAAAAGATACATCAAGGAGAAATCAAAACTAGGACTTTAGGTCAAGGTTCAATTGAACCATTTAGATAATTTTGAGTTTTGTGTCAATCTTGAGATTGGTGATAGATACACGGGCAAATGTATTTTTCCCATGTAGACACGGGTACCACAAACCTCTCCACAAAATTTGGGAATTTTTGGAGATTTGTGAAATTTCTGGTGCATTTCTGAAGTTGGGTTAGAAATGCTGAAATATAGGGTATCAGTCTACTGATGCAGAGGCAGTCGACTGATCCAGTTCGAATCAGAGACTAGGATATTCAATACAGCAGTCGACTGGTTCCCCATCAGTCGACTGATCTTTCTGTTTAGTTCATCAGTCGACTGGCCCTGAGGCAGTCGACTGATGCAGGGAATCTTTTAAAAGAACAGCCGCGTGGGGGGGGGGGGGGGCGGCCGAACCTAGGGTTTCAACGCCACCTCCTGCGATTCATCTTCTCTCTCGACCTCCCCAACTGTTCTAAGCCTTCCCAAGGTCCTAAAATTGTGTTTCTTGCCTTCATCTTAGATCCAAGTCTAGGGTAAGAAAAACACTCTCTTTGAGTCAACCTTAATCATTCGCCATCATGCAACGACCGGAGAAACGGTAATGAATCATTTGCTTTATTTTTCTCATTTGGTTCGTGATTCATGACTAACTCTTCATTTTGTGCATGTTTACCTTGTTTTCCTTTCTTGATTGGGTCATTGTTGGTACATGTATATGGGGTTGCATTTAGGGCTGGTGAGGGATCATCCCAACAGCAGTCCCTAGATCCTGAGACACCTCGGTTCCGTTCCGAGGCTTGCCGGCAGATATTTAACAATGCTAACTTCATTTTGATGAACTGTAGATATCTCAATCAAGTATACTTCCAGGAGATTGCTCCTCACATTATTGAGATTATCACACATTTTGGGTTAGAAAAGCTAGTATACTGTCAGCGTTATGTCAATTTTGACCTATGCAAGGAGTTTTATGCCAACCTTATATGTAGTAGTCCCGATAACGGGACGTATGAGTCTATGGTACAAGGAGTTACCATTCCTTTTACACCTGCAGTATTAGGATCATTTTTAGGGTGTAGGGTTTCCGATAACCCATCCATATGTTTCCTCACTGTCATTGAGGCATTGACCTTGCCCAATGTCATCATTGATCAAATTTATCGTCATTATTTTGGTAATCCTCGACCTCCTCTACAGCGTATTTTTATAGCTAGGCGCATGAGTCCAGGTAGCAATGTCTTGTATAAAATCGTCCTAGACTGCATTCTACCTATTGTCACCAAGGGGAGGTCAAAGATCCGGCTACCTCACTTGGTGATGATGAATGCATTAGAGAGGAGACTTGACATAGACATCGCCCGCTATATATTCGCCTCCATTATACATTTTTCACATGACGTCAATAGGAAAATCTACATGCCATTCGGTCATATTTTGACTGAATTCTTTTTGTCTAGAGGTATTAGAACCACTAGGGGTCAGGTAGATCAATTATCTAAGGAGTACGTTCAGATTGGCTCTCGGCAGCTTTCCTTGGCTGGGATCGAGAGACGACAGGGAGTGCTGGTCTGGCACCATCGTCATGATTCCTCCAGTTCTGATGATGATGAGGAGGCTGCTCCCGCTGCTGCACCTGCTGCTGCTCCTGCTGGGATGACAGAGGAGCGGCTCTCCCGACTAGAGACAGAGATGCATGGACTTAGGGAGGACCTCCAGAGTGTTCAGCAGCGGCAAGTTGTTATTCAGGGGGAGGTTCACGGTCTCACGGAGCACTTTCAGAGGTTCCAGCAGCCACAGGATGACATGTATGACATGATGCAGCGCTGGAACCTTATGTATCAGGTTCCTCCTCCTCCTCCAGGCGATGATATGTAGGCTCAGCATGATTTGGTGGTGATGGTGTTGAGAGTGTATTTAGCTTAGGGCATTTTTATTCTCTCTCAAACACTACATTTTACATTGTAATATTTGGGGATTTCGGGGCTATGACCCTTATAACACTTATTTATGTGTTCATATGCACTTTTAACTTATGTCTTGATATTGCTTAGATGAAAGGTTATTCTCTTGATATTATGGTTGCATGAAAAATTTCAATATATCTTCTATCAAGGGTTTATGGTATAAAGGGGGAGTTTTTAACACTTGTTTTGTCTTAAGAATCTATATGAGAAAAGGGGAAGATTTGAAAACATTTTTATGTTTTAAATGGTATATGATAGACTTGGAAAACACATGGTTCAAATCTAGGATAGAAGATTGATACAAAATGGAGGGGTTTTCAAAGAATTGGAATTTTTGTCAAAAAGTCAAGCATATTTGGTATTTTCACGAAACTATATTTTTCCAGGTTAGAATACGTCATAAGAAATGTGCTTGCAAAATTTCAAAATTTTTCGAATTTTTTAGGGGTTTCTGAATTTCGGCTGAAAAATTCAGATTGCTGTGTATCAGTCGACTGCCCCAAGGGCAGTCGACTGATCTTTCTGTGGGTTTACAGTTTGCAGGCACCAGTCGACTGGTAACTGCCGCAGTCGACTGGTGCTGCTGTTTTCTGATTTCTGGGGGTTTTTCAGAAATAGAAAGGTGTTCTCATTGATACCAATGGTAAGTATTGCTTGGGACAATCGTTTTGATGGTGTCAAAAAGGAAGAACTTGTGGTTTTAAGTTAGGTTTCAACTTAACTTGTGGAGTTAGTGTTTAACTTAACTTGTGGTTATGGAAAATTGAAAATTATGTGGAGGGCATAGGTTAAGGGGGAGGATGCATGTTTATGCTGCTTAACTTGCTATGTCTGTAATTTTCAATTGTTATTGTTGTTTTTGCACCTAACTTAAACATATTGTCACACATCAAAACAGGGGAGATTGTTGGTGCAATCGCCCCAAGTGTAATCGGGTAGATCATGGTTTTGATGTGTTTGTCAATATGATTAAGTTAGGGTTTCATGTTGATCTAATATGTGTATGTGCAGTTTGCAGGATTCACATAGACTTAGTTGGACGTCTTCGAGGCTAGTGAAGGATGGCATGGGAGACAAGCAGAGGGCTTGCATGCATCCGAGGGACCGTGGACAAAGCAGGGACGATGAGCCGAGAGAAGTGGACTTCGAGGCATACGTGAAGGATGACATGGGAGACAAGCCGTGGGCTTGCATGCATCTGAGGGACGAGAGCCAAAGTCGAAGAGGGCTTGAAGGCAACAGATCGAGGCTGCTGGAGCAGGGACGATGAGCTGAGGGAAGCGGACTTCGAGGCATACGTGAAGGGTGACATGGGAGACAAGCCGCGGGCTTGCATGCATCCGAGGGAAGAGGGCTTGAAGGCAACAGGTCGAGGTTGCTGAAGGAAGAGTCAACTGAGTCGTGAGGTTTCGAGTGCTGAGAGAATTACACTCGGGAAGGGAAATCCTAGGGTTTGAATGCTGAGAGAATTGTATTCGGGAAGGGAAATCCTAGGGTTCGAGTGCTGAGAGAATTATACTCGGGAAGGGAGACTTAGGTGGCAGTCGACTGATGCTTGATCAGTCGACTGGGGTAGAGCACAGAGAGATCAGTCGACTGGTGAAGGACCAGTCGACTGATGCAGTCGACTGGGCAGTCGACTGGTGTCGATCAGAATGCGAATCGTCAGGTTGTGACATTCGAATTCGCGAAGACCAGTCAACTGCCCCAGGAGCAGTCGACTGATAACGGTTAAAACAGTATCGAACTCTATTTAAGAGAGCTCGTGTTTGGCTACTTATTCTTGGCGAAACAAGCTTGGTCAAAGCCTGTTAGTAGCCTAAACGTGCTCAGAGATTGTCCAAGGATTGTGGCGAGGTTTCTGCACCCACAAGGAGCAACAAGAGCTAGCCGGAGGTGTTCCGGGGGATCATCCACCGAAGGATCGGGATAGTCCACCTTACGGACAGCCATGGAGTAGGAGTTTCATCTCCGAACTACGTATATCGGTGTGTTTTTCTTAGTTGTTAGTTGTTAGTTTTGTTATTTCGCTTGCGCACTAACAACTTGTAGGAAGAAAAATCGAAAAGTAGCTATTCACCTCTCCTCTAGCTAAACGGAAAGGTTCCAACAAACCCTTCACATGTACTGAACTATGAGCCAATGCAGGTTATGCTAAATCTGTCCTCTGCGAAAGAGGCCACATAAAAGACTGAGGTTGATATGAGATACAGATACCTAGAATTATTCGGTAAGTTCAAGTTTCGAGGACGAAATTCATTTGGGGGGAGGAATTTTAGTGTTAAAATAAATAAATAAATATATAAATAAATAATGATAAGGTGGGTAACGTGGAAGTTTTTTTTTAAAAAAGAATTATCTTTAAAATTTTTTATATAAGTTTTTATAAAATTTTTATATACATTTTAATCCATATAAGTTTTTATAAAATTTTTTTAGGGTTTCCATCTCATTAAATAGAGGATTTTTGGAAAAAAAAAATTGATCTCCTTGTCTAGGGTTTTGTGGCTGCCAACCCTCCTTCCTATTGCAAATTTGATCTCAAGAGAATTTTTGGTGTAAAGCTTAGGACCTTAGAGGAAACATTTTCTTGTTCGTATTCCGTAGTTCTTCTACACTAAGTTAAGATTTTACTTTTGTTTACTGCATTATATGGATCATATTACGTGTGTTTTAAGGTTTTATGCATATTTATTGTCAACAATATGTTTACCAATTTTCTTGCGATGATTCGACAAAATTTTAATGTAGTTTAATGAGAACTCTTGAAGATGGAAGTTTTTCTGAAATCTGATGTCGTCGATTTCGGCGCCAAATACCTGCCGATTTCGGCACCAACGCCAAAGGCTACTGATTTTAGTGTCGACATCCCTTTCACCGATTTCGAAGATATTGGAAGCCTTTACACCCAATTCAACATAAAAAGGGATGTGGAATCCGGCTTAGAGGATACCGGTGAACACGATATATATATATATATATATATATATATATATATATATATTGAAGCATGTGCATGTATACTTATCTCTCGAAATAAATGTTAAAGTTGCTGAGTCTTTCGACTCACTAGGTCTATATGGTGCAGGTAATGAGGAGACGGAGGGACTTGATGGATAAGCTATCTCATACCAGGCAACGCACACCTGAGGGTTCCTTTGCTTTTGTGTTGATGTCACTTTTTCATTTAAGATGTTGAAATTTCCTTTTCTGAGACATTTACGTAGCTGGGTGTTAGGTAGTATGGAGTCCTTTATGTTGGGGGTTGTATGGATATGAGTTGAGTTAAAATAAATGCTGATGGTTTTGGTACTATATGTTCCAATATTTTCTTTTAACGTAACAATATATTTATACTCTACGTTATAAAGTGTTAGGGTGTTTTAGTATCGTTCATGATTAGTATAAAAAGATAGTGACTTAGAGTTGATTTTGATGTAACCTTATCTTTATGGGAAACAGTTTGATTAATCCACCTGAAATAGTCACTCTTATCATTAATCCGTCTCTTTTCTAGAATTCTCTATATAATTTCCTTAGGGACTTTATTATTAGCTTTTTCTAGGTCGACGAATACCATATGTAAGTGTAGATTAATTGTATGAGAAGATTTATAATTTTCTTATTTTATAGGAAAGTAATAAAATCTCAAATATGCCTCCTTATTGATTTAAAATGATTGTCATACAATGTAAACTATTGCAGCTAGATTGCTAATCTTCTGTGTCATTTTAGAGAACACATACAATAATCAGCTTGAATTGGTATCAACATAGTTGTACGTGTTTTTTTTACCGATATCATACTTTCATAGTCTTTTAAAAGGATTTGAATTCAATTGTCCTGTTTAATAGGAAATCAGATAATCAACATGAAAAATTGCTCATGTTAATGATTCAGTAGGCATCTTGATTACTTTTCTTTGCCATATTCTTGATGCATTTGCTTTTTTGGGAGAATCTTAAACTTTTATTTGTATTAATTAAATATGAAATTTCAACTTAAAAAAAAAATTGACAGGTCTCAGTTATGCGAACAACTGTGGAGGAGAATAGGAAATTCGCTAGGTTCATAGCTGATAAAATCAACAAGTTATCATCACGAGTATGCATATGCTTACCACAAAAAGGTGTGTCTGCTCTAGATGCAATTGGGAAGCCATTTTATGATCCTGATGCCACAACTGCTCTGATAAATGAATTAGAAAAACTTGTTGAGAAAAATGAAGAACGGCAGGTTGTACTGAAAGTAGTATTTTTCCCTTTTAATACCTGTTAAAGTTTGGTGTCTGACATACAACCAATTGTTTCTATGCAGGTGAAGGTGTATCCGTACCATATTAATGATTCTGAATTTGCAGATGCATTGGTTGACTCTTTTTTGGAGATTTTCCCTAGAAGTAGAGCACCAAGACAAAGTGCAAAGACATTGGAGAGCCATAGTTTGAAAATGGACACCATGAACTTAATGAATTATGCAGGTGCACAAACCATTTGGCGAGCTGCAATGGAGTTCCCTGATGCAAAACCAGGTTCTGTACTTTTTTCTGTTCTCAACTCCCATATGCACCATGTATAAAAAGCATATATTTAAATGGACAATAGTTAGTTTCCAAAGTTTATTCACCTACTGGAAGTCTAGGTTAGGTGTTAGGGATCATGATGATGTTGCACAAGGTAATAAGTTAAAATCCCACCTGACTGACTAATTTGAGGTTCATTCCTTCTTTTCTTCTTCTAAAACAGAAACAACAAAATATGAAAGAAAAAAAGGAAAAAGTTACTGGACTATGAACCGTGTATATTCTTCTGTTAGCTAAACGTAGTTTTTGTGCCTCATATAACTTAGATCATCAATATCACTGGATATTATGTTCATTCAATCATTGCAATATATTGTTCTATTATGTATTTAGAAAAGCAATCAAATTGTCCTTTACAAAAGAATATTTCAGTATCATTTTCTCTGTGTAATTTCTGAGGGTATGGATATCACTAGCAATATAAATTTTAGTGGCATACAGGAATCATATAGCTGGCCCAAAATAGCTGAGACTCATGGGTGGTTGTAGTGTACTTCAACAAATACATCTTTTCCTAGTACTTTTAAGGTGAAATATAATTTGAAGATGAGATGAAGATTTATATTAAATGAGAAGTTTCAATTCAGTTTATTTACTGCAAATATTATAAAGTTCTGCAAACTGATTGACCATGGTCTAGGGTTTTGTTATTTGAGCAATATAATTATTGACTATAGGTTAGGTGTTTAGTAGGTTAAGGTTGACTTGAATACTTGACAACTCAAGTGGATCATGCGTAACCAAACAATTGGCATATGAGAAGTCCAAGTGGGTTAAAGTAGACTAAACATTTGTCTCTTCCAACTAGTGTTCTTAATGATAAGTTTTAATAGGTTGTGGAGGAACGGATATTTGTCATATGTGCAGAAGTCTAGATAGGTCAAAGGTGACCAAATACTTGGTAGGAATGGAAGTCTTAGAGAAGTGAACTCTAATGGAAGTCTTAGGGAAGTGAATTCTAGACAAGTCTTGGAAATGAGACTTGACAAGTGAAAGCCCTAGAAATGAAGCTAAGCACGTGAAAATGCTAGTGCTGAAGCTAGGCAAGTGGAAGTCCTAGAAGGATGAGGAGGCAATGGGCGAAGTATAGTCGATAAGGAGTCCGTAGCCACGAGAAGTCCCGGCAGGTTGAAGTGCATCCGTAAGGTTGATATGTACTAGGCAGATAAGGAAGTCCCGAGATACGATATCTCTTGGCATAGTATGCACTTAGCCTGGGTATCGTTGAATTTAGAGTAACAATCGACTAACGAAGAAGGTCTAGTGGACTAATGAATCCGAAACTACACAATTGCTGTTTAGAAGGATTTAGGGTAGAAGAAGCATGGAATAAAATTTCGTTCCGTGCCGGGCAGCACGGACGATACTTACCGTTTCACTAGCGGTCCGAAACCGGCACAGAAGTCATCAGGATTTCGTGAGTTGCATCATGGCTTGTCATGCATCATGCGACTATAGGCGGAGGCGGCAACAGAGGGAATCCTCTAGCGCCGGAGGAAGAAACGCCACGTGCACCTGGCCCGTCGTGGAGTCGTAGGCGCCGCCGGAGGCGTCGCGAGACTCCTCCGGCGCCTTCGGAAGAGTTGCTGGACGACGCTTGAGCCACCGGCCGCCACGCACAGCCTCCGCCTGCGCTAGGGCTCGCGAGTGCAGGCAAAAGGTTTATGTGAGGAAATGTTTTATTTTTCTCACATAAATATTTATCTTAATAAATATATAAAAATATATTTAAAATTAAATAAATTTTATTAATTAATTTTCTGAAATTATTTGTACTATTTTAAATATTATTTAAAAATTCAAATTTTTTTATAAATCTAAAAAAATCTAAAAAATTTCTAAAAAATCAAATTTATATTCTGATATATTTTTTATTATTTTGTATTTTTACTATTTTATTATTTAATTAATATTATGATATTTTTATCATTTTAAATATATATTATTTAAATTAATAATTAATTAAATGAATAAATAATTAATTTATATAATTATTATATATAAAGTACCATTTTATGTTCATTTATGTATTTATTATAGATAATATTTTTTATCTTAGAATAAATTTGAAAATTGGATTTATAAATATTACGATATTAAACTTTTTTACTTTTAGGCTACGTTTGGTAAGGGGTAATCAGCCTTGTAATGTAATCAGGATTACATTACAAGATTGATTACTTTGTTTGATACAATTTTAAAACTGTATTGTAATGTAATCTGTATTACAAAAGCTAGTAAAAGTGTGTAATCTGGATTATAAGGCCAACAACATGTAATCTGGATTACATTACAGGCTCAATTACATTACAAACTGGATTACATTACCCCTGACCAAACGCAGCCTTAGGATTTTTGCTCCAAAACATATAATGTTTTGACATTAGTAACTTAGTAAGGTAACATATTATGACATATCAATTTTAATTCGAGTTATTGATAGATCATTTTTTTTAAAATTATATTTAATTTTTATAATGATATTAAGTTGTTCAATAATTGAGAACTTATATAAAATCAATATATAATTTATTTTTAAATTATACGCAATAAACATATTTATCTAATAATTATTATATATAAATAAAAAAATACCAAATCTGTACAGACACGACACGATACGATACCGAAATCGTATCATTCTGGTCTGGGACTGAAACCTCGGCACGGGTTGAGATTTTAAACCTTGATGCTAGGAGTAAGTGTTGACTCGACAATCGACTTGGATTAGAATGCCAATAAATCAAATATTTCGTGAATCAGTCTGAGCAATCGACTAGTGCATAAATGTTGATTGATGATATATTAGCAGTCAACTGCTAACAAAGTCAAGTTGTGATTTTATCTAGTTTAATCTATAGATGGTAAGCAAGTAGTCAACTGATGAGCCAATTAGATGAAGAAGAGGTCTAGTTCTAAACGAAATAGGTTATGTGCCATAGAAGAGTCAACTGATGATCAAAGAGGAATTGACTCATGTGAAGCAGTTGACTAATCAAAAGCAAACAGTTGGTTGATGGCTCGTGAACAAAAGGAGTGTATAATCTTGTGGAGATTTCAAAGTACCGCCTGTGATTAGTTGTAGGGAGAGTGCTGCTGCATTCCACAATTCTCTTGAGCAACATACAAGACCTATAGTAACCAAACAATAATCTTATTTGTGTAACTTTTGTTATTATTGTAGTTCATTTTGCTATTCGATTGTAATTTTGTTCTTCTTGTATTTGTTGTTAAAGGATGGGATTGCAAAAGTTTTTTCATCTGTGGAAGGTGTCTGGAGAAGCAAGTATAGCGGTGTTACCTAGAATGATCTATTGGCGGATCATAGTTTTGGATTGTGTTGGGCCGGTTAGGGGATATATGAAATGCATAAAATAAAGTAGGGGACTCAAAAATTTTACTTAGTTACACTAAAAGATCTCCTCCTTCGATAAGGTTGGAGGCGGTGAAGCCCCTTACAACAGTTCAAAGCTCAAAATGAAAGTACAGAAATTGATTACTAAGTGTCGTGTTAACTCTTAGTTCTAGGAGGCTATTTATACCCTTTGGTCAAAGTGATCGAATGCTGATGTGACATTGGAGGCTCCTCCAATAAGCCTCAGGGCGCCCTCAATGGATAAAATTTTATCCATGGAGACAATAGCTACTCAATGGCTCTACCGCGTTGGAGGCTCTTGTTGGGATCGTACGGGTCGGCAAGAGGGGATTGAATTCCTCCTGAAAAATAAAAACTAATGTTACTAATCTTTTATTCTTTCTTAAACAAAGATAGATGTTAGTTCAAATAAGAATAATAACATAAATGAATTAATAAGCAAAAGACAAAGTCACAGACAAGTTACTTGGTTACAACCTGGGTGGTTGTTAATCCCAGGCAAATGTAGCACAGTCTCCAGAATATTTTTTGTGGGCTGAGAAGCCTCTTACACAATTAAGAACTCAGAGAAAGAAATGAAAGAATAGTAGAAGATTTGTTTACAATTGGAATGTTTTAATGAACTGAGTTTAGGAGTCTATTTGTAGCTCCTGTGAAAGTTTATCGAAGTGCTAACGTGGCACTTCTCGGGCGCCCGAGTGTACACGGGCGCTTGACACGTGGCCATGGCTTATTGATGTCAAAACGACCGTTGAACGACTAGTTCTCAATAGTGTTTGGAAACTCGGGCGCCCAAGTCAGTTCGGTTGCTCGGGAATACGGGTGCCCGAGTCCAACCGGACGCCCCCATGCATGGGCGCCCGAGTTTGACTAGTCAACAACTTGTTGACCAGCCTTCCAACGGGTCTTCTGGATGATTTCGGGCCCTCCAGAGTTGGGCTCACCCGAACCTTCCTCCGGCCTTCTCCTCGAGCGTGCTTCCTCTCGGGTTCTCGTCCCTCGGACGTAGCATGCGTCCTTCTCGCTCCACCAGCGTACTCTTCCACAGATCTTCGTGTCACTTGGATGCACTGAGCTCGTCGGCTCCCTTCCCATGCCATCCTTCTCGATTACTGCGTCTTCCGCTCGATTTCCTGTGCTTCTAAGCTCCTGCACACTTAGACACAGGGATCAAATACTAATAGGACCTAACTTTGACTTAGTTGACCATATCAACATTTACCTGGGGTACTTATAATCTTTCTTTTTGATGTGCATCAACCCGAGTTAAGTTAAGTTTAACCACAAACACAATATGAATAAAAAACAAGTGATGAAAAATTTATAATTTGAACCTTCCCTTAACTTAAATCCTATCTCTTCCCCTTTGATCACATAAAAAAACAAGTTAAGGGATAAAATGACTTAGAAGATAAAAGACCTTTCAAAATGCGATTTGAAAAAAATTATAGAAAATTATCCATTCACCTAAAATTTTCGAAAATTTATTTCAGTATGTCAAAGCGAACGTTTAGTCTCCAGAAAATTCGTTTGGTTAAAAATCGATCTGAGTATTTTTGAAATTAAATTTATGATTTTCAAAAATAATTTATAAAAATTTATCTTATATTCGAAAAATGCTCAAATTTTTATCTAAGTGAGAAAATTGTTAGGTTCATCGGTGTAAGAATTTTAAAGTAAAATAAATTTTCTAACTATAAGAAATTAATTTTGAATTCATAGTTGATAATTTTTGAAAATACAATTTTTAAAATTGGATTTCTACTAAAAAAATTTAAATTTTTTTCCAACGTTTAAAAGATAGTCTACAAATTTCAAAAAAATGGATTTCACAAAAATTATTTTTTAAGTATTTTTAAAATTTAAGAATATATTTTTGAAAAAAATTATAAAAATATATTTACTGTCAAAAAATTTCGAAAAGATTTCTATAGATAGATAAAAGTGAAATCTATCACATAAAAAATTAAAACTTAATTTACTTCGATTTTTTTTTTAAAAAGATGGCAAATAAATCAACAATTTACAATCTAAAACAAACAAATAATTTAACACAAATTTTGAGATCCAAAACAAGTTCCTACCAATATGATTTATCAAATATTTAGCGGGAATATAGTTTTTGGGCACTTTTACAATTTGACCCATATGGTTCCTTATATACCAATTATGTTTTCCAAAATATTGAATATTTGAATTTCGAAAACAATTTGAATTTTTACAAGCATGACTTTTTTTCAATTTCTCTATTTGAGCCTTCAATTTCTCATTTTCTAATTTAATTTGTCAAACATTTCTAGAGGGCATATAGAAGCTAACTTTCTTTTCAATTCTTCATTTTTAAATTTCATCTTACATAAGGATTTAGTCATTGCTTTAATTCTAGAGTAAAGCTGCTCTGGAGGTAGAAGACATACCTCACTTACCATATCATGTTCAAAATCCGAAGCTCCTCCTTCGTTATTGCTTTCTTTTGATGTGACTCCCCCTTCATCTATGCTTTCTTCTTGGTGGGTGGCCATCAGCGCTTGTCCGACATGTTCTTTGTGTTCGGACTCATTTGATGAGGATTCGTCCCATGTGACCTTCAGGTTTGTGTATTTTGATTTGTTTACCTTGAGCCTTGGGTAGTTCTCCTTGATGTGCCCTTCTTCCTCACAGTTGTAACAGTGGATCTTCCTTTGTCTCTTACTTGTGCTTTATTAAACTTTTTAGCTTTAATATATTTATTTAGCTTCGTTACTATATACGTTGTTTCTTCTTCATCAACTGATGATTTCTCCTCGAGCTGAATCTTCTTCGTGCTTAGGACGATGTTGTCCGTCTTATTCTTTTTTGCGCACTGAGACTCATTAAGTTCTAAAGTTGAAAATAGCTGTTCTAAAGTACTTACCTCAAGATTCTTTGAAATGTAATACACATCAATTACAAAAGTCTAGTTCCGTGTCCTTGGAAGACGTTTAAGGCATACTTTTGTGCGTCACGGCTCGCTACCATTTCTCCGAGGTTCTTAAGTCCTGTGATCAGCTCTTTGATTTTGGCGTGCAGTTTGACAACTGATTCTCCGTCTTCTATTCGCAGGTTGCTGAGTTGATTGCGGAGCATATCTCGTTTTGCCAGAGGTTCCTTCGTGAAGTTTTAGGAACTTTTCCTAACGTTCCTTTGTTGATTGTTAGGTTCTGATGCGGTTGACTTCTTGTGTCGGTAGAACGGTTAGTAGATTAAATTCTGCTTTCCCGTTTGTCACAAACTCCGCTTGCTCCTTCTTTGTCCACAAGTATTCTTCTTTGTCCTTATCGTCATCGTCTTTGGGAGCTACAAAATTGTTTTTCATTATTTAAAATAATTCAAAGTCGGTTTTAAAAACTACCTGCATTCGCTTTTTCCATATTGTGAATTCCCCCTTGAATTTTGACGGGTATATGACTGGTCCAACCATTTTGTCGTTGCTTCAGATAGCGGTTAGTCATTCTGGAGCGTCCTTGCTTTGATACCACTTGTTGAGATCGTAAGGGTCGACAAGAGGGGGTGAATTGCCCTTGAAAAATAAAAACTAATTTTTGTTTTTTTTAAAACAAAGATGGACGTTATTTCAAATAAGAATGACAATATGAATTAATAAGCAAAAGACAGAGTCATATACGAGTTACTTGGTTGCAACCTGGGTGGTTGCTAATCCAAGGCAAATGTAGCACAATCTCCAGAATATTCTTTGTGGGTGAAGAAGCCTCTTATAGAATTAAGAACTCAGATAAAGAAATGAAAGAACAGTAGAATATTTCATTTACAATTGGAATGTTTTAATAAACTGAGTTCAGGCGTCTATTTGTAGCCTTTTTGGAAGTTTATCGAAGTGCTGATGTGGCGCTTCTCAGGCGCCGAGTGCACACGGGCGCCTGACACGTGGTTAGGGCTTATTCACGTCGCAACGATCATTGAACGGTAGTTCTCGATAAAGTTTGGACACACGGGCGCTGGAGTCAGTTCGGGCACTCGGGAATATGGGCGCCCGAGTTCAACGGGGCGCACCCATTCACGAGTGCCCAACGGGTCCTTTAGGTGATCTCGGGTCTTTCAGAGTTGGGCTCACCCGAACCCTCCTCTGGCCTTCTCTTTGAGTATGCTTTCTCTTGGCTTCTCGTCCCTCGGACGTCACGTGCGTCCTTCTCACTCCATCGGCGTACTCTTGTGCAGATCTTCGCGTCCCTCGGATGCACCGAGCTTGTCCACTCCCTTCTGGTGCCATTCTTCTCGATTGCTGCGTCTTCCGCTCGACTTCCTGTGCTCCTAAGCTCCTGTACACTTAGACACAAGGATCAAATACCAACAGTACCTAAATTTGACTCGGTTGACCACATCAATACTTACCCTGGGTACTTACAACTCCTTCAATTTGAACCGAGGCAGCTCCGGTCACAATCGAGGTGCCTCCAACACTGTTCATCTGAAATGGTTAACTTCATTCGTTAACTATTTTTCGGTCCACTCACTTGGGTGATGTTCCGGTCATCCGAAGTTGAGCTCACCCGAATCCAACTCTGACCTTCTTCTTGAGTAGACTTCCTCCCCAACTTTTCGTCCCTTGGATGCATCGTGCACATCATTCTCGCTCCGCCGGTATACTTTTCGACAGCTTCTCGTCCTTCGGATGCACCGAGTCTGTCGACTCTTTTCCCATGCGTTCCTTCTCACTCGCTGTGTCTTCTGCTCGACTTCTTGTGCTCCTAAGCTCCTGCACACTTAGACATAGAGATCAAATACCAACAGGACCTAACTTTGACTCGGTTGACCACATCAAAACTTACCTGAGATACTTACAACTCCTTCAATCTGAACCGATGCACCTCCGGTCACAATCGAGGTGCCTCCAGCACTGTTCATCTGAAATGGTTAACTTTATTCGTTAACCATTTTTTGATCCACTCACATGGATGATGCTCCGGTCGTCTGGAGTTGAGCTCACCCGAATCTAACTCCGACCTTCTTCTTGAATAGGCTTCCTCCCCAACTTCTCATCCCTCTGATGCGTCGTGTGCGTCCTTCTCGCTCCATCGGTTACTCTTCCGTAGCTCCTTGTCCTTTGGATGCACTGAGTTTGTCGACTCCTTTCTCGTGCGATCCTTCTCACTCACTGCGTCTTCTGCTCAACTTCTCGTCCCTTGGATGCACCGTGCACATCCTTCTCGCTCCACCAGTGTACTCTTCTGTAGTTCCTCTTCCCTCGGATGCACCGAGCTTGCAGACTCTTTTCACATGTCATCCTTCTTGCTCACTATACCTTCCGCTCGATTTCTTGTGCTCCTAAGTTTTTGCACACTTAGACACAAGACATCAAGCACACACCGGATAACTTCACTCAATTGATCACATCAAAAATAAATCGGAGTACTTACAATCTCTTTTTTTGATGTGCATTAACCCGAGTTAAGGTTATGGTAATCTAACAATCAAATCGATTAAAAAAAACAATCATGACATTAAATATTGCAATTAAGTGCATGAAATAAATATGCAAGTAAAATTGCAATCCCCCCTTAACCCCTATAACTTCTCCCCTTCTGATCACATCAAAAATATATGATAAGTATTAAAAAAAATTTTGAAAATTTTTCTTGGGATATGTATATAGCTGATCTAAGATTCTGCAATTTTCTTGAAATTATATTGCAAAAATAATAATCATTTTTAAGAATTATATCTCATATTTTCCAAAAATTATTTTTAATTTTTGAAAAATGCTGAAAATTTTTAACAATGACAAACCTTATCAATCTAAGCAAAAGAAAAATTTACAAGGGAAAACTATTTTTCTTTTATCAAAAATGAATATTTTTTGCATAAAAAAAGCTATTTTTGAAAATAAATTCTAAAAAATAGATTTCTATGTTAAAAATAGTTGCTAATTTTTCTGAGCATGTAAGAAATAATAGATATCCACAAAAAATTAGTTTTGTCAAAAATCTATCTCTGTAAAATTTTGAATTTAAAAATTCATTTTTTGTTAAAAAATCCATAAAAAATTATTTAACGTCAAAGAATTTTTAAAATTTTTGTCAAGGTTTAAGTATTTTTAAAATTTTTGTCAAGGTTTAAGTTTAATCAATCTGACTATAAAAAATCTTTCACAAGAAAATAGTCTTTCTTTACATGACAAACATAGTTTTCTTTACAGAGATAGGTATTTTTGAAATTAAATCCTTTAAAATAAATTTTGATAGGTATTTTTTAAATTAAATCCTTAAAAATAAATTTTGACTCCAAAAATGTAACGGTCATTTTGAAAAAGGAGACATTTGTATGCTTGTTTTTATTTTCATTTTCTGTAGAAAATGTGATTTTCTGGAAAACGTGTTTGGTTTGTATTTTCCAGGCTTGTTTTCAGAAAAAGATATAGCGTTTTCTGAAAACTAGAGAATGAAATAAAGTCATTTTCCAGAAAATGAGAAAATACGGTTTTCTGGAAAATGAAAATAGAAAATGGAACAAACCAAACGCCCCCTAATATTTCCAAAATTAATCTCCGAAAATTTTTTAATTTAAAAGTTTTATTTTTGTTTCAAAAATTCATAGAAAATTGTTTAATAGTCAAAAAAAATTCCAAAAATATTTCTGCAAATAGATACCATATTTGACTATCACAGAAAAAAAATTTAACAAAAAAATCAGAATGTTTGCAAAAATAATTTTTCCAAAAGAAAACTTAAGCATGTAATTTTTTTTTAAATAATTAAATTCTTGCATGCGAATTAAAACAATTTAATTGAGTAAACATGTTTTTGGGATGTAATATAACTTTGTACCTACTGGAGTTATTATGAATTTTCTAGAAATATAATTTTTTGTTACTTTTGTAATTTGGCCCCTATGGTTTCTAATATACCAATTAAGCCCACCATTATATCTAATATGTGAAATTCTTACAACATTTCAATTTGAGCATGTTGAATTCTTTTTGATCATTTCTAGATGATCTTTTAATTTTGTATTTTCGTCATTAAGTTTGTCCAAATTTTCTACTAGGCATGCATAGTTATTTTTTAAATTTATGTATAGTTTTATAAAGTGTTCTACTTAGCATTTTAATAGCATCATATAAACTATCAGAAGGTAAGAGATGTGCCTCACTTACAGTGTCAGACTCGTTGTTAGATGCTCCCCTTCATCGATGCTCTCTTCCGAAGTGGCTTTGTCGTCTTCTTCTTAGTGAGTTGCTATTAGTGTTAGTCCGATGTACTCCTCAAGCTCGGACTCTTCTGATGACGACTCGTCCCACGTTGCTTTGAGGTTCTTTTGCTTGAACTGTCTTGACTGTTTGCCTTTTTCCTGTTCTTTGCTTTTTAGTTTCGAACAGTTGTCTTTTATGTGTCTTTCTTCATAACATCTTACTTTTCTTTTCCTTCGAAAAAGCTTCGTTGCCTGCTTCTTGTCAAAATTGTTTGATTTAAAAAACTTAGAAATTTTTCTTACTATGTAAGCTTTTTTGTCTTCGTCGAGGGACGTGTCTTTGTCTTTCTTGGCTTTTAGCTCTAGGTTCTGATTCGGCTCCTTTTCTTTTCTTAGTCTTGCACATCTAGACTCGTGCAATTCGAAAGTAGAAAATAAACTTTCTAAACTACTTACCTCGAGGTCTTTGGAGATGTAGTAGGAGTCTACTACAGACGTCCATTCTAGGGTTCTAGGAAATGCATTCAACGCATACCTTGTAGTTAGTGAAACATCCTATCAACATCAAGTACATCACTCTCAAAACAACATCTATTGCGACATTCCCACAAAAGACATCATCCATGAAACAACACGGTATTGCGCATGCGCCGGTTGCCTCTATAGTGCTGCTAGAAAACCTACAGTTGTCCCTCCATGGTTCTGACCTCATATCAAATGTCTAGCCATCTTCTTACCTTGTTCCATCGGAGTTTGGTAATGAAACACTAAAAAAAAAAAAAAAAAGATGTGTATTTGATTCATCATTCCTACGGCACAAAGCACAGCTTTTGTACGGTTCATATAGAAGTCTGTCTATTGTCCTCAGCCTTCCATGAGCAAGCAACCAAATAAAAAAATTGTGTTCGGGTAGCATTTCTGACCTCCATATCACTGGTGCCCAAGGGACCACCGACCCCTTTGGCCGAAAGAAATCGTACGCATTTGATGTCCTATTTTTCTCCCCAGCAAACCATTCTAGCAGCTTCATATTCGCTGCTCCTTGCCTGTTCAGCCCCTGAGCCACCTGGTCTTGAATGTCGATAAGTCGCTTAGCGACCAGGGAATCGAGGGTTTCGCGCATCGTTACCAAAAATCAGCTCTTTTGATGTAGTGGTGATGGACCCATTGCACCCATAAAGAATCCGTCTTGCATTGGATGTTCCAATGTGTCCTGCAAAATAAAGCATTATTCCATGCTTGTAGATCCCCAAGTCCATACGCTCCTTGATTAGATATACAAATTTTGGCCTAGGAGATTGGCGGATACTTGGAGGACCAAACAAACGTCCAACATATGCCATATATCTTATCAATAACTCCACAAGGTATGGGAAGTATAAAGAGCCAATAACACTCAACACCTTGTAGGACTGATAGGACCAACTCTAAGCGCCCAACATAGGATAATGTGTGTTTTGGCAATGCATTTATCTTCTTCGATATTGCATCAAGTAGACGCCCATCATTGGAAATTCGTAGCTTTTCCGTGGCAAGATGAATACCCAAATATCGGAAGGGATGACCTCCTGACAACCGGTGATCTAAAGTAGATCTTCCCTTATTGTGTCATCCACCCCTGCCATATACATGTTAGACTTCAAGGGATTGGCTCTTAGCCCTGCTTCATGCTCAAAGTCCTTCAAGCAGTCCGCTATCAATGTGATTGAGATAATGCTCCAGCAAAAATCAAGAGGTCATCTGCATACGCTAGGTCTTCCCAAACTTATATTTGGTGTCTTCATTTAATTCTACTTGAGGTGCATATATGTTAATTACATTAATAGTTTATTTTACTACCACCATTTTTAGAGTTATAATCTTATCTTCTTTCCTAACTACTCATACTACTTCGCCCCTTAACAAATTATCTATAATCATACCTACTTCATTTCTTATTTTACTATTTCTTGTGTGTTATAACTTAAAATGTAAGTTTTCAATTATCTTTGCCTTCTCCTCTACTCATTTTGTCTCATATAAGAACAAAATATTAATTATTCTCCTAATCATCATATTTACTACCTTGATCATTCTTACGTTCCATGTTCCAAATTTAAAGTAAATTGTATTCTTCTTCTACAACCTATAGTTTGAGAACTTTTGCATATGTAACATTACAACTAAGTTCTTATGTAGATGGAGATGTAGTGGTTCTTGCCGAGATGTTATAGTCGAACCTTATAATGTGATCCTTCCGGGACCAACCTAGCATTAAGATAGTAGTTTGATAGATCCATACATAACATTTGCTTTTATTTGATGTACAACATAAAATAACCCTCCTTTATCTTGGTTTGGGACCAACGGTAGAGTTTATTTTGCCATGGGCAGAGTTAAATTCATAAAATATAATATTTACTAATTTTAATATCAATTATAGTTATAATGAGATAATATATTAATTTTAGCTATATTAATTAATATAATATTTATATTGGAGCAAAAAGTGATATTGCTCATCTCAAGCGGCCTAATATTACTAGTCCCATAACAAGATGCAGGTTGACAAATCATGGGAGTATTTTTGCCCTAGCTTTGCATGATAGAGGTCAAACACCCAACGAGGCATTTTGCACCCTTTAGGAATTGACCCCAAGACCTATTAGAGAAAAACACCCATACAAATACTAACTGCGCCAACCCATGAGGGCAATATTAATTTTTATATAAACATTATAAGTGTTGTGTTAAATGCATGTCTTGTAATAGTATATAAGTAAAATTATTTTAAAAATGTGTCACCTTACCTATATGTCTAGAATTTGATCTTTTTGTCTAAGTCCTTGTATCCTTATTTGGAAAAATAACAGTATGTTACGTAGACCCATACTTGTACCAGATACTCATGCTCGTTAGAATACCATAATTTTATGTTGTCTATGGACAACGGCTTTTGCCTTACGTGATTCAGCTTAAACATCTTGATGTTATCTGTTTCTTATCATTGTTGCAGAGACCATGAAAAGGACACTAAAATTACTGAACCATTTGAAGCAACAGATCATTAAAGGTATACCTATTATAGGAGCTGGTGCAGGGACTGGAATATCTGCCAAGTTCGAAGAAGCTGGCGGAGTGGATCTTATAGTCTTGTACAACTCTGGGCGTTTTCGAATGGCTGGAAGAGGGTCGTTGGCTGGGTTATTGCCATTTGCTGATGCAAATGCAGTTGTTCTTGACATGGCCAATGAAGTGCTGCCAGTGAGTTCCTTGTACTTTGAGAAGTTTGAGAAAACAGTTCACTATTTTAACTGTTTTGAGCGTTATATTCTATGGTGTCACTAACAATTATATATCAAACATAATAATAAGAAGAAAACAGGCTACCATTTCCTAAACCACTTTATTTTACAGTAATCCAATCTTTATTGCAACGTAGGTGGTGAAAGGAGTACCAGTTCTTGCAGGAGTTTGCGCCACTGATCCATTCCGCATAATGGACTATTTTCTAAGACAGGTGGAAGCAACAGGATTTTTTGGTGTTCAGAACTTTCCAACAGTTGGACTCTTTGATGGCAATTTCCGCCAAAACTTGGAAGAGACAGGAATGGGCTATGGGTATGTTTCTCAGATGCTTTAAAATTAGATGTTTTTTTTGTTAATTTCTCCACCACTTCCAATGATAGTGGCAATATAAATCTCCAACGTACAGTCCTTTTTTTGACTAAATTGAAGTGTACATGTTGCTTTACCAGGTTGGAGGTTGAGATGATTCACAAAGCTCACAAATTAGGGTTATTAACAACCCCATATGCGTTTAATCCGGATGAAGCTGTTGCTATGGCCAAGGCTGGTGCCAACATCATCGTAGCACATATGGGTCTAACAACATCAGGATCGATTGGTGCCAAGACTGCAATAACTCTTGATGATAGTGTTGGATGTGTTCAAGCAATTGCAGATGCTGCAATAGGAATTAATTCTGAAATCATTGTTCTTTGCCATGGAGGTACTTCTTTACTCATATTAAAAGAAATAAATGCCATGCTACCAACATATATTTCAGTATTTGCAAATGGTAGTTTTTTTCCCAGACAAAGCAAAAGACTAATAGCTAATGAGCCTAGTTAACTATCTTCACTCAACTCTCTCTATAAGGAACAAAGCCCTATTACGTACTTGGTCGCTACCCATTGCTAATTTATATACGTATCCATGTTTTCATATCACAATGATTAATTGTTTAGTGAGTCGATTAACACTAACCTATAAAATAGTGTAATAGCTCACTATTTGTGCGCTAGTGCTGATGATAAAAATAGGTAAGCAAGTGAAAAGGGGGAGAATTCTCTTTCCAAGTCTGACTCTCCCACTCTAGTTACTTGTCTTTCATCTGAACAGCTAATAGATCCTTTCTAAGAATATAGGGACCAGATGAAGGACTGATACATTTCATTTTCCATTCACCAAAAATATAAAATTACTTTATTTTGGTATGCCAACCTCAAAATACAAGTGATAGTTTTCCTTGTTCTTTAAACTTCAAGATAAAAAGTTCATTTTTCTTATCTATTGGATAGTCTCCCACTAAATCTAATTCAAGTGAGTTCCAGGTGAATTTTAGCCTAAAGAGATATTTGTCCTCCTGATGGATGGACATCTTTTTGTATAGGAGTCCTATTAGGTTTCATTTCTTTTCTAGGTAAGTTCTGTCACACATGAAAAGGACAACTAGAATGATTAAAATAAATAAAATTATCAAACTCTGCCAATAAAAAGGATTTTAAGGTTTTGAAACACTCACGAGTGAATAGAAAAGATCCATATTGCATCTTATCTGAGTAGCCCTACCAAGGCCCTTAAGAAATAACTTAAAAGGAAAAAAGGTTTTCATTGGTTGAATATAAGGTAGCATCTCCATGCACATCAAAGGAGAAGCTCGATCAAGGTTCTTTTCAATTTAATTTATTTGTTAGCAACCCACTTGCCTAATGATCCTTAATATCGTGAACTCCTGGGTATTATCCATTGATTAGCTTTTAACAACTGAGCGACACCTTTCCATTCTGCACCATAAGATCTCCGAGGTCAACTTTCTTCGTACCTTTGCACTCAAGCGTTATTCTCCATCTATCCAAGACAATTTATTAAGGATAACTAGTTGGGACATTAATAAACACTAAGATGGTAGCTTGATTCTTTCTTTTGATAAGACTTACGAGTGGAATCTTAAGCAACATCAGGGAGGATAGGTGGGAGATCTATTTCATGGTGCACATGCAACAATATGTGCCACTCATTCTAAACAAATGGATCCTAAGCACCATGTGTAACTCATGCAACACATGTTGCTCTCTCTCTCTCTCTTTTTGAGGAAGGTAAATAGTTTTACATATCACGTAAGAAGGTACATATTAGACATACACAAAGTGAAAGTCATGCATCTGGATCTTGTCAAACATGCTCTCAACATAAGGGGCATCTCCCTCAAATTGGCAGCGATTACGCACTTGCCACAACCAAAAGACCGTACAAGACATGCGCAAGTATCTAGCTCTAGTCAAGCGGACGTTACCATGGTATCTCCGGAGGAAAACCTCTAGCATTCGCGTGGTGGTGGTCATCTCGTGTCGTAGTTGAAGCCAAGTCTTCACCTTGTCCCAAAGAGCAGCCCTAATGGAGCATCGAAAGAAAATATGGTCCAAAGATTCATCAGCCTGCTTTCACAATGGACAGGCTTTGCTCTCCATGAATTCCAGCTTGTCCTTGGTGCGTAGGCGACCCTGTGCAAGGAGCCATAACGTAAATTGATGCTTTGGCATGAGGTAGGGCTTCCATATAGCCTTCGCCCATGTCTTGGGATCCCTTTGAGGCCGGAAGAAGTCATATGGAGCTGCTGCCCCCTGCTGGACAGAACCGAACCAAGTGGACAGCGGGTTTTGCGCCTAGTGTTTGGAGCCTATTTTGCTGCACGGTGTGTCCCAAAGTTGTAGTATTTTATTGATCAAAGGCGACTGGGAGGTCTTGGCATTTCAGTCCCATAAGTCAACGTGATGGAGGTACTGATGATGGACCCATTTCACCCAAAGCGAATCCTTTTTGCATTGTAGATTCCATAGGGACTTGTAGAACAAAGTGGAGTTGGTAGCCCGTAAGTCTCGCACTCCATACCCTCCCTCCTCGTTGGCCAAGCACGTTGTGGCCTAGGAGATAGGCGGGTGTTTGAACGTCCAAACAAAGGAACGACAAATGACATATAACTTGTCAATGACTGCTCTTGGTATCGGCAAGATAGAGAGCCAAAAACACTCGACACCCTGCAAAACAGTTTTGACCAGCTCAAGTTTACTTGTGTAGGGCAGCATGTGCTTGGGCCATGTCGCTAGTCTATGTAGTATGGCATCCTTCAAGGCCCCATAGTTGTTGGTCTTTAGTTTTCCCACAGCCAAGGGTATGCCAAGGTATCGGAATGAGAAGGTAGCTTGCTGGAATCCGATGAGCTGTAGTAATCTGTTTTTGGTTTGTTCATTGACACCGCCAAGGTAAATGTTGGACTTTTTGAGGTTGGGATGCAGCCTGCAGTGGTTCTCATAGTAAGCCACGAATGCCTCTGCAACTTCCTGGGTGGTGGATGTTTGCTCGCCCTATGTGTTTGTGATAGCCACGAAGGTGTTGCGCTTGTTATTCTGCTTGACAAGGGAATTGAAAAACTTGTTGTATCGGTCGCTTTGCTTGAGGTACATGCACTTGGCTTGTTGTTGATAGAATGACCATTCCGTTTCTCCGATTCTTGTGGCTTTGACTTGCAGTTGGTGATAGTTGTCCGGAGGGGCCTGACCATTCGAGATATTGTGTTGTACCTTCTTGAGCTCCTCATTTGCCTGCAAAGCCTGCTGAGAAACATGCTGGAAATGCTCCTTGTTGAGGTCTCGTAACCGGGGCTTTAGATATGTGAGTTTCTTCTTAAGAATGAGCTGCGCAGTCCCAGAAATATGCTTAGCCCATGTCTCCGTAACTAGCTCCAAGAAACTGTCATGAAACGTCCACATATTGTAGAATTTAAAGGGGCAACGCTCTTGTTGCTCGCTGTTCAACAATGACACAATGCAGCAGGAGTGATCGGATAGGCAGCCCGGTGGGACGACTTCCGCAAAGCTGTGGAAGTCCTCCATCAACCAATAATAATTGGTCAAAGCTCGATCCAATTTGCATGAGACCGTGCCATTCGTCCATGTGAATTGGCAGCCCACGGATTGTAAATCCACCAAGTGGCATAGTTGAACAGTCCGCTTGAAATCCTGCAATTCATACTGAGTGACTGCCATCCCTCCAATCTTGTCTCGGGCTGACAATAGTCCCCACGGGATGGACCGATGGCTAGCGTGTGCGGTGTTGTCACCTTGAGATCTGGGGGTCAAAACCTAGAAAAGCCAGTGTGCCCGTCCTCCCTATGCGCTAGCCACAACAATGGGCTAGTAGCTCCGTGATTTACCTCCTCCGTGTTGGCCCTGGGACGGGTTGGCGAGGATGTTGGGGGCCAACCAATTGCCTTTTCCCACCTTGTCTCCAGCCAACAATAAGGAGTTAAAATCCCAATAACCATCCATGGATCATTGATTTGCTCCTCTAGTTTGAGGGAAGCCCATGCGAGTCACACCACACCGCACCACACTGTGAAGACCGTAGATGTAATTGACAAGGAGGTTCTGTCCAGTAACTTTGCATCTGATTGAGCAGTGTATGAACTGCTCGTTGGCTTTGAGAACATTCAATTCCCCTAGATGAGGGTCCCAAAGAACCAAGATGCATCCATGGTTAGAATAGCCAAAATTATGGACAATCCCCTTACCTGGAAACCACCTTTGAAGGGCATCAAGATCCCCTTTTGATAGTTTCGTCTCTAATAGTCCATGTACCGATTCACAGCCTTTGAAGGAGGTGCTAAGCCTCTTTCTGTTTAAGGGCACTGTGGAAGCCCCGTATGTTCCATGACGTGATCTTCATCTTTTAGTACGGGTACCACATGTCCATCCTCACCGACAGAAAGTGACAATGGGGGACTGCTCATGCTCACTGCTTGCTGATGAGGATGCTGCTGCATGTGAGATGTCCTCATTGTTGCTTGCTGATTTGGTTCCTGAGGTGGATGTGGCCAAAATGGTCGATGCACAGCTGCCTTCTATGTCCTGTGGTGCACCTTGCGCACCTTCTGCAGATACACATTGCTTTCTGGAACTGAACAGCGTTTTTTGTCCAAATCTGTAAACTAAATTAGACTAAGTTAATCATATTACATATAAATTGAGAAATCACCCACATTTTTGCATAAAAGATAACCAAAAGTAACACACTTGTAACCTATCCATCTAACATTTTTAGATAAAAAGACAAGACAGTTTTTTCCCTAACAAAATTTGTTGATGTCTATGTTTACCACATCAAATATGAATTTAGCATATGAATTCCTACCAAATAGTAATTGTATGTGATTATCATAAGTATTGATAAGTTAGATATTAGCATTATTTTCAATTAAGATTAGTATATATGCAAATGAGTATAGGATTACCCTTGTATTTTGAGCAAATAAATTTTATCTATTCTAGTTACTAGATAAGATGTGCAAAAGATTTATTTCTTTCAACTTAGCATTTACTTATCAATTGTCAGTAAAAATGACTATTGCCATTACGATACATGCAAATAATGCACATCATTGAAACAGAGTTAATTGTTTTTGGGCAAATGTATAATTAATGGCATGTGTGAAAGAAAAAAGTTTTAGGAATATACCAAAAAATTAAACTATTATAATCCAAAATGGACAACAGAGGAAACAACTGTCTCCCGCTGCTTTGTGTCTGAGAAGAAGATACACTTTATGTATTTAATCACATCTAAGAGTATATTTTGTGGTTCAACAGAAACTGATAGTCATTGAAGATCGGTAATGGATAATGAAAGTGAAAGGTTTAGGACTTAAAGTTAGCTCACATCAATATGAACCCTTTATTGATTGACAGTAGCATATTTTTAAATCCAGAGATATTGTTTGTATATTACCCGGAAGAAGAAAGAACAAAAGACAAATGGAATTTCATTCAATGTATCATGTTTGGTGCCATTTATATCTTGATCAGATAATGACACGATCAATAATTATTTTTTTTAAATCTGTTGAATATCTAACATTTACAATAGGTAGGATGATGGAATCCTAGATACCAATATATATTAAGCATTTCTTTTGCAATGAAATCTCACCAATAAGAGCCATGCCAAATTAAACTTTGGTTAAAAATTCTACACAGGTCCTATTTCGGGTCCAAAAGAAGCTGAGTTCATACTCAAAAATACAAAGGGAGTTCATGGGTTTTATGGTGCATCAAGCATGGAGAGGCTTCCAGTGGAGCAAGCTATTACAAATACTGTAAAGGAGTACAAAAGCATCTGCATCAAGAGAGACTAAAAGCTCTCAATATACTATACTACGTGTTAATTTCTTATACTATGGCCGATTACACTTCTTTGTAGTTGGGATTTTGTCTTAAATTCTGCAATAGGGGCTGCTTGCTTGAGCACAATGTAATGTCTTCCATCATTTTATTTATTTATTTATTTATATTTCCGCACATTAATTTCGAAAGAGAGTAGCATCAATGATTGTAACTGGCAAGAATATTTTTACCATGGAGAGATTTGCGTTTAGCAACATGTACGTAGTATCTTTTATTTGTTCGATGTCGATGATTTAGATCATCCCAGATGAAAGATACAGAGTCATTTATAATTGTATACCCTTAAAATTCGTATTGTTAGATTGTTGGTGAGGATGGGGGCGGGGAAGGTGAATAACCGATCGCTCAATCGCTTTCTCGCTCATCTACAAATATGATTAATACACTGAAAAATTAATACAAACAACAATTAGACAGATCAATTATAAGAAAAAGTTTTATATGGTTCAAAACTTTTAATTCCAATTTCATAACCAATGATTCGTTAGTGTGTCACTTCAGTTATTCTTCTTGGATTGCCTTTTGAAGGGGGAGAAACCTTTGAGCTTACAAAGATGAATAAGAAACAAATTAGTAATATAATAAATTACAATAAGGACAATTATAAGATTAGAGCTCTATTTTGGTTTGTTTTCACTTTTTGTTGGAGCGGGAAGCACAACATCAAATCTATATTTTGATATATTGTTAAGTTTAAAGTTAATATGCCATGTGCACTAATGAAATGTTATTAAGTGTGTAAGTGCAAGTTACTTGACAAGAGAAAAATGTTCTAGTGAGACTAGATAGTGCAAGTCTTGGTTGGGAACTAGGCGGTGAAAGTCCTAATGAAACTAGATGGTGAAAGACCTAGCAATGATAGGCGGTGAAAGCCCTAGTTGTAAATCAGGCAGTGGCAAAGTCCTAATGAAATTAGGTGAATTGAAGACTTGATTATGCGTCAAACATGAGTAAGTCTAGGTTGGAACCAATCAAAAAAGTTTTAGTTGAGTGCTAGGTGAATCAAGTCCAAGTGGAGTCAGCTCAGAATTGAATGCTTGGCAGATAAAGTCATAGCTGCAGGCTAGGTGAATCAAGTCTGTATGGAGTCAAGGCTTGACAGACAGAAGTCTTAGCCGAGAGCTAGGTGAATCAAGTCCGGGTGAAGTTAGTTGGAAGCTGAAGGCTTAGTGAACAAAGTCTAAGTTGAAACAGCTGGGAGATGTGGATTGACATCTCAATCTAGATGAGTTAGTTGGAGAGTGAGTATCTAGACCCAAGACAAGTGCTAGTAACTTTACACTTTCTATCCTACTCATTACGTGTAACAATTGCAGAGAAGTAAGGTTCGACGGTTCTAAGCAATCGGAGGGAGTCTAAGGGCGACTGGATGGTGATAATTCTCGATAAAGATATTTAGAAAGTCCAAGCGACCGTATCGGGTCAGGGATCGAAGGATGTAGACGATTGAAGTAGCTTTCAGGCGACTGAGAGATGGTGTTATTAACAATTCGAGCAAGTTAGGTCAAGATCAAGGTTAACCTCTCTCCAAGCAACCGGAGGGCTTATGAGCAACTGGAGAGCTTCATTAACGTTATCGAATGGATAAAAGTTACAGCCACGTCAACACCTACCTGGGGGACCGGGTAGCCTCTAGGTGATCAAGAAAGTGTTATATAAGGAGCTTCGAGGCAAAGCTTGAAAATCAAGCATCTACATAGAATGTACTCTTGTTTTCATGCTCTAAGCACTCTCTTATATTCTATGCTATGACATGCTATAACATGTACTTCATTTCTGATCAACAACATGAATAACATTTTCATTTATTTGTATTATCATATTGATTATATTTGTGCTTAATTTTTAAATTCTTTTTAGTAATATTTTCCCATTTCTAGAGGCTTTTTGTAAAGGATAAATTGTCGGGTCGAGGTGGACCGGCAAGGGGGGGGGGGTGAATTGCCGCTGTAAAGTAAAAATAAATCTTTTGTGCGGCTCACAAAGATTTTAGATTAGTTGCTACAATTAAATAAGATAAGCATAAACTAACTCAACTAGTAGAAAGGCTAAGACATAGAAATTACTTCGTTGCAACCTAGGTGGTTGCTAATCCAAGACGATTGAAGCACACTATGAAAATCTCCTTCTGACGGAGAAACTTTTTACAAACTTTGTAGCACAAGACAGAAGCTAGAAGAATTACAATTAATTTATTGAAAATCTCTTTAACTTTTAAGCCTATTTATAGGCTAAGGAAATTAATTAATACCGTTGATCATAGATAAATTTAATCCTTAACCGTTAATTAAAAGATAAATTTTATCTTTTATAAAGCTTATCGTTTTAAAAGATAAGGTTAATCTTTTAAACGGTAGAAACTTTTGTCTAATTAAAGGATAGTAATTATCCTTTAATTGAATGTAGATAAATTTGATCTTTAATCGTTGATTAAAAGATAAAGTTTATCATTTTAAAAGATAAGATTAATCTTTTAAACGATAGAAGCTTCTATGCATGCAAGCTGTCTACGTGTGTTGCTTGGTCAAAGTCTTCAGACAAGCCTCCATGCTTCTCCAACAAATTTGGTGAAATATGGTCCAAGTCAAAACTTTGACATGGTCAAAGTCAACAGAGTTGATTTTTTGGTAGATGCTTTGTTTGGGTGATTTCTGGCCAACCAGACTTAGGCTCATCTAAACCCGACTCTGGCCTTTCGCTCCTCGAGCGTCCTTCCTCTCAGATTCTCGCCCCTCAGACGTCGTGCATGCCTTTCTTGCTCCATCGGTGTACTTTTCTGCAGCTTCCGCGTCCCTCGGATGTACCGAGCCCGATGGCTCATTTTCCTGTGCAATCCTTCTTGTCCACTACGTCTTACGCTCGATTTTCTCTGCTCCTAAGCTCCTGCATACTTAGACAGAGGGATCAAAATCACAATAGGACCTAACATATCTTGGTTGATGACATCAAAACCAACCGGGGCACCAATATAAATTAGAAATAAAAATTATATTTTTATTATTGTTGCATGTATCTTCATCTCTGGTTTTGATTGATCAGCTACTTGTATGTTTAATTGTTAGCTAAATCTATTGCATGCTTATATTACCTTTGTCTTAAGTAATTTTTATTTCTGTTATGCTACTATGATTGATTCAATTGTTTTTATTTACTACTTGCTCATTTAAAAATTTATAATGCTATTCACCTCCGCCCCCCCCCCCCCCCCCCCCCCTCCAGCGTCGAGTTCGATCCTACAATTTGGTATTAGAGCGGGTTGAGTTGATAGTACACTAGAAAAGACTGGTTAGATGCATGTCTAAGCTAGGCAAGCAGTACCCTACTTAGTGCATCTAGTCAAGTGAAACTAGTTGAAGCTAACTCACCTCACTCTAAACCATTTAGACCAAAGCATTGTGCCAAAGTTGATTAGAGCTAAATTCTGAAGTTAGATTTGTCTTAAGAAGTGGTCGTTGCTCCGATACTTAGGAAGACCTCTATGTCTCACTACTACCTGGGAAGCTAACTTAGAATGCTTTTGCTCAAAGAAAAACTTGAATCCAACGTAGAACGAACTTTGTGCTTTGGGAAGGAACAAATAATTAAATTGATTAACACAATCCGAGTCTAGTCCAAACCAAATCCAAACTCTAACTACAATCAAACCAAACTCATATCCTGTCTTAGACCCTAATACAACTTGAACAAATTTGTATTTGGAGAAATGTCTTTACAGTACACTTTCAGCACAACCTGTCCTCTCCTCTTCGATGGCAGTAGCTTTTCCAATTGGAGGAGAAAGATGAAAGATATTCTTCAAAATCAATTCAGAATGTTGGAAGAACATTCAAAATGTAACCAACTTGCCAAGAGACAAAAGATGAATTGCATCAGTTGAATCTATGGAACTTATTTTAAGATCAACAACTAGAGCAACAATATCAAAAGGACTTCGACTCGGTGGAAGTTCAAAAACATTCACTGTTCTAGAGACGTGAAGATTCTTTTTACGAGATGAAGTCTCAGAGACATGATAATTTCTTGACAAGATGAAGTCCTAGAGGAACGAGGTGCTTCCTTGGCACAAATGTGAGCTCCGAAGGTGTGAGTGCACATGTAACTTAGGTATTATGAGAATTAGATTTAGAAAGCAGTCTTGAGCTTAGAAGTGATCAAGTTAGGAGAGTAGTTGACTGAAAGGAATTTTTCAGCCGATTTGTCCTTGAGTCGACTTGGTAGTCAAGTAGGCCCTGAATCGAATTGGCAGTGGACTCAGGACTCAATAGAAGGTTCTATTCAATCTTGCCAAGGTAACAATCAATTGGGCAGTCGACTTATTACTGGATTATGCAAATCCAAACCATCAACAAAATGAGTTATTCTATCAGGCATATTCAGTTAACTGATAATTATAAGCAGTCGATTGAGTAGTCGACTCATACGCCAATAGAAATGAACAACCATTTTTGTTCAACTCTGTTTTGTGGACAGTCAACTGGCTAGTCAACTCAAATATAATCTTCTAGTAAGTTTTAGGCATTTGACATAGGTAACAAGAAAATCTTGAAATAGATTCATTGATCTAAAACGATTCTCTCATGCGCTAATCATTATCCAAGCTAGTAGTCTTCGTGATTTATCTCATCCGTGTTGGCTTTGAGACGGATTGACGGGGGCGCTGGAGGCAAGCGAATCACTTTTTACCACCATTAATCTGAAACAATTAGATCTCTATTGATCACTATTTAAGAAGTAAATTGGTCATTGAGAAAACAATAGGGAGCTATTAATCTAATAACAATTGTTAGCAACAACCAAAGATCTAGTGGTTGAGGAATCAACTCTAATGACTTTATATTAGTCGACTAATGATGACCTGAATAGCAGACTAGTAACTAACCTTGATGCAGAGAAAGACTCTATATAAACAAAGGATTGGAGGCATGGAAAAACTATCAAATCTTCACATTCTTGCTCTTCAATTCTCTTGGACTAAGCTCTCATTGTGCTTTATTTTCTTCTCTTCTTGTGCTCAAAATTCTCATACTTGTAAGAAGAGAGTGTAAAGGCTTTTAAGAGGTTTCTCCATATCTAAAAGAATTCCAAAAAAGAAAAGTTTAGAAGTGCTTCAAGGAGTGATCCATCCTATGGATTATAACCGTATGTATAGGGACAACCGAATCACGTAAAACAATAGTTTCTTCTAGCTCTTTATTATTTTATTGTAATTGGTTTTTCCATTGTACTAATCTTTTATAGAAAGAAAGTGATCATCTATTCACCCCCTCTAGCATTTTTAATAGTTACAATATAAAGTAGATTGGATCAACTTGTTTTATACATTTCCAAACCATTATAGATAAAGTGAGAAGATAATTTAAAAGAAAGCGTTAAAGGGGCTTTAAAAATTGATATAGCTTTTACGAAAGGAAAAGGTTGATTCCTCCTTTATTGGAATGATATATATATATATATTTTTATCTAAAATAGAGATAGGGCATGTTTCACTAACGGTGGATGAGTAGGATTAACACGATCTATAACAGCAAGGGGCATATGCTTCTCAAGGATGGATATGTGCTCAATATTCTGATTTTGTATACAATTCTTTTTATTCTTTCACTTTCTTTAATTTATTGGAGCAAAAGATGATTATATTCATCCTAATACTTCTCTATTGTCGATCCATAATATATAAAAGGGAGGTAAATCACGGAAAACCTTCGGCTTGCCAAGCGGCCTCCTAAATGAGGGGGTCACCTGCACGTGACAGCTCCACTGTTGCCGCTGTAATTTGAACGCGAGACCCATTAGCGCAACACCTCACTTGAGTACCAACTCGACTGCCCCATGAGATCTACGTTCTTTAATTTGTTGGAACTAATTAAGATGAAATCGTCACCCTAACGACTTCTCTAGAACTACCTCACACACTATCTAAAAGGGCGTAAACCACGAAAAATATTTACCCTAGCCCAGCATCACTTTCTTTAACTCACGATTAAGTTGAGCAAAAAATCAACATGGCTTATTTATTAGCATCACGAGAAAAGTCAAAAATAATAAAAACAATATAAATATATCTATTTACATGGCTTATTTATTAGCATCATGAGACAAGTCAAAAATAATAAAAATATAAAAATATATCTATTTACATAGAATTTCAAGACAGTTAGGCCCTATATCCAAAAATTTCTCATTAGAAAAAACATAAAATAATTGTAATTGTACAAAAAAAAAAAAACTATACTTTTAGAGAATATATTGATGATTCTACTAATCTTGCAATTATTTATCATGTGCCTTGCAGGGGTAATTATATATCAACACTATCATACTTCTGAAACCATATCTGTGGGTCTCCACGGGATAGATTGATGGTTAATGTGTGAGTGTTACCTGTTAAATATCGAAATTTGAGGGGCTTAAATGTTTAAAACCCCAAAATAAGGTGCAAGAGTTAATAAACTAAACTTCAAGGGCTAAATTGCAAAATATTCTCCCCCACTTAAGTTTAGTTCCTTCTACTCTCTGTGTCGAATTCATTTGCCCCAATTCGTCTCTTTCGGCTTGAGCCCAAGCCGACGATCACTTTCCCCCTTCTCATCGCCGTTCTCCGAGTGAGGTCGACTCGGCGCTGTTGCCGCCGCTAACCTGAGATGCTGAAACCTTTGATCCTTTCTCCTCTTCCACCTATTTGTCACTTCACCACTGGAAGTCGGCTGCTCGTGTTAGGATCTTACCGTTTGCTAGGGGGGTGAATAGTAATTTTTTGATCTTTCTTCCTACAAATGTTAGTGCGCAAGTGGAAATAATAAAAATTAAAACTAACAAACACGAAGAACACACCGATTTACGTGTTTGGAGATGAAACTCCTACTCCACGGTTGTCCGTAAGGTGGACGATCCCGATCCTTCAATGGATGATTCCCCGAAGCACCTCCGGCTAGCTCTTGTCACTCCTTGTGGGCGGAGAAACCTCGCCACAACCCTTGGACAATCCCTGAGCACTAGTAGGCTACTAATAAGCTTTAACCAAGCAGTTTCGCCAAGAAGAAACAGCCATAAAAGAGCTCTCTTAAATAGAGCTCGAGTTGATTTGACCGTTACCAGTCGACTGGTCGAATTCGAATGGTAATTCAAATTCTGGTCACCATCAGTCGACTGATCTTGGACTAGTCGATTGATCTTTCTGTGGACCCTATCAGTCGACTAGTCCCTCACCAGTCGACTGGTCCACTCCCTAAGTCTAGGGTTACCCTTCCCGAGTACATTTCTCTCAGCACTCGACCCCTCACGACTTAGCCCCCGAGTACAATTCCCTTAGCACTCGAAACCTCACGACCTGATTGACTCTTCATCCAGCAGCCTCGATCTGTTGCCTTCAAGCCCTCTTCGACTTTGGCTCCCGTCCCTCCGATGCGCACACAAGCCCTCGGCTTGCCTCCATGCCATCCTTCACGCATGCCTCGAAGTCCGCTTCCCTCAGCTCATCGTTCATGCTTTGTCTATGGTCCCTCGGATGCGCACACAAGCCCACGGCTTACCTCCATGCCACCCTTCACCATACCCGAAGACGTCCAACCAAGTCTATGTGTATCCTGCAAACCTGCACACTCACATACACATATTATATCAACATGAAACCCTAACTTAATTATATTGACACACAGATCAAAACTCATGATCCTCCCGATTATACTTGGGTCGATTGCCCCAACAATCTCCCCTTTTTTGATGTGTGACAATATGTTTAAGTTAGGTGCAAAAACAACAATAACAATTAAAAATTAAAGACATAGCACATTAAGAGACATAAACATGCCCTCCCCCTTAACCTATGCCCTCCACATAATTTTCAATTTTTCACAACACCAAATTAAGTTAAACCTAACTTAAAACCACAAGTTCTCCCCCTTTGACACCATCAAAAAGGTTGCCCCAAGCAATCCTAACCCTAGGGTCAATGAGAACACTTTCCATTTTTGAAAACCTCCAGAAATCAGAAAATAGTAGAACCAGTCGACAACCCCTACATCAGTCATCTGGTCCCTACAATTCACAAACCTACAGAAAGAGCAGTCGACTGCCCCAAGGGCATTCGATTGATACGCAGTAGTTCTGAATTTTCAGTCAAAATTCAGAAACCCCTACAAAATTCCATAAAATTTGAAAAATTCTGAAATTTTACAAGTATATTTCTTAAAATATATTCTAACTCAAAAAAATATAGTTTCGTGAAAACACCAAATATGCTTGACTTTTTGAAACAAATTCTAATTCTTTGAAAATGCTTCATTTTGTATCAACTTTCTATCCGAACTTTGAATCTATGTGTTTGCCAAGCCTATCCTATGCCATTTGAACTATTGAATTGTTCTCAAATCTCTCCCTTCTTTTCATATAATTTTTCAAGATAAAGCACATGATGAAACCTCCCCCTTTTCATCCCTTATCTCTAGATATACATATACATGAAAATTTCCTTATGCCCATAATAGCAAGATAATAACATTCCATATGAGCAATATCAAGCATAAAAAAAAAGTGTCACAAGGGTCATAGCCCTGAAGTTTTCAAAAATTACAATACCAAATTAAGTGTTTGAGAGATAAATGAATAACATAATCAATCTAACACACTCTCAACACTACTACACCCAAGTCATGCTGAGTTTACATCTCATCGTCTGGAGGAGGAGGGGGAGGAGGGGCCTGATACATGAGGTTTCAGTGCTGCATCATCTCATACATCTCGTCCTGGCAATGCTGGAACCTCTGAAAGTCGCCTCTGAGACCCTCCTGGTGCTGCTAAAAAGTCTGAAAATCCTCCCTGAGCCCATGAACCTCTGCCTCCAACCGGGAGAATCACTCCTCTGTGATCCCAGCAGGAGCAGCAGCAGGTACAGCAGCAGGAGCACCCTCCTCATCATTATTAGAACTAGAAGCAGCAGGATGCTGTCGCCAAACTATCACCCCCTGTTGACTCTCAATCCCAGCAAGAGAGAGTTGCCTAGAGCCGATCTGGTCATAATCCTTGGACAAACTATGCATCTGACCTCTAGTAGTGCTAATGCCTCTAGACTTGAAAAATTCGATCAAAATGTGGCAGAATGACATGTAGAGTTTTCTATTGACACCATGTGAAAAATGGACAATGGATGCAAATATATGCAAGGCGATGTCAATATCTAACCTTCTCTCCAATGGATACATCATCACCAAATGAGCCAGTCGAATTTTTGACTTTCCCTTGGTGACAATCGGTAAAATGCAATCTAGGGCAACTTTATACAATACATTACTGACTGGACTCATGCGCCTAGCTTCAAAGATACGCTGTAGAGGAGGTCGAGGTCTTTCAAAATAGTGATGATGAATTTGATCCAAGGTTACATTAGGAAGGGTGAAGGGCTCGATGACTTTAGGAAAACATGTAAATGTGTTATTGGAAACCCTACACCCTAAGAATGATGCTAGTAACACAGATGAAAAGGGAATGGTAACTCCTGCTACCATGGACTCATATGCCCCATCATCGGTACTAATGCATGTAAGATTAGCATAAAATTCTTTGCATAGGTCAATGTTGATATAATGCTGACAATAGACTAGATTCTCTAAACCAAAATGGGTGATTATCTCAACAATGTGTGGGGTATTCCCCCGGAAATATGCTTGGTTGAGATATCTACAGTTTATTACCACAAAGTCAGCATTTGCAAATCATTGTCGGCAGACCTCAGATCATAACCGAGGAGCCTCAGGATTTACGGGATGCTGCTGGGATGGTCCCTCACCCATCCTTCTCTTTTGTACAACTCTAAGATGCAATTTACCCATGCATGTACCAAAAATTACCCCATAACGACGGAAAACAAAGAAAAACATGCAACATGGGACAAGTTAGTCATGAATCATGAACTAAACACGAAAAATAAACCACACAAGTCCTTACCGTTTTCCCGCACGTTGCATGATGAAGGTTGACTCAAGGAAGATGCTCTTCTTGCCCTAGACCTAGATCTGAGTTGGAGGAAGACTAGGAATGTGTTTTCGGGCTTGGGAAGGCTTGGAGCAGTAAGGGAGGTTGAGGGAGGAGAGAAATCGCAAGGGGTGGTTCTGAAACCCTAGGTTCGGCCACCCCCCCCCCCTCCCCCGCGTAGCTGTTCCTTTTAAATTAATCGTATATCAGTCGACTGATAAACCATACAGAAAGATCAGTTGACTGACTGGGGGTCAGTCGATTGATGCCTTAGAAATCCTAGTTTCTGAATTCAACTTGGCCAATCAACTGATCTTGAATCAGTCGACTGGTACCCTATTTTCAGCCTTTCTGTCCTAATTTCAGAAACGCATAATTAATTCCACAAATCTCCAAAAAATTTAAAATTTCGTGGAGAGATTTATGACACCTATGTCTACTTGGGAAATATACGTTTGCAAGTAAATCTATTGCCAATCCCAAGTTTGGCACGAAATTCAAAACTATCTAATTTGTTCAATTTATCCTTGGCCTAAAGTCCTAGTCTTGATCTCTTTTGATGTGTCCTCTCATTCTCTACCAAAATGCATCCCTATCATTGATTTATATAGTATCTAGACATTGAAAATCAATTCCCATGCAATATAGTCCCATTGTCATATTTTGCATGATACTTTATTTTTAATGTGCCAAATTCCTAGAATTAAGTCTCAACCTTGTCTCCAAATTCTTTGGCACATTCCATAATTCATTTAGTCCTTTTGGAGAAACCCTCTTGGGATCCATTGACCATGGATCCCATTTTGACTCCTAGAGCTCCCCCTTGAGCTCTTAGCCTTGGTCACCTCCCTAGGTAACTCATCTATAATGGCAAGGTCACACATGTGTACCTCCGGTACTTCTTGACCTACACCCCTTGCTTCCTTTACTTTCCACACCTTATGCTTGGTTAAATTTTTCTTCTCCCCTTTAAATGGCTTCCCCTTGCTATAGTCATATGACATCCTTGTGTAAAGGATCGATACGCCTTGCTAGAAGGGGGGTGAATAGCAAATCTTCGGATCTTCTTGTACCTACGTTGTTAGTTGCACAGCGGAATATACAAAAACAAATAAAAACAATGCTAACAACCTGATTTAGTTGGTATCCACCCCGGTTGGGTGACTAATCCAACAATCCTTCGGCGGATCGAACCCCAGATAACCTCCGGCTAGAACTCGTCGCTCCTTGTGGGTGGAGAAACCTCGCCACAACACCAAGGACACTTAGAGAACAAAGTAGACTACTATCTTGCCTTAGCCAAGCAAGATTCGTCAAGAAACTCAGCTACCACGACGCCCTCTTTAAATAGGACTCGAGGCTGATTTCTCGCTACCAGTCGACTGCCCCCAGGGCAGTCGACTGGTGCCAGCCAAATTCGACCATTGACACTCCCAACGTTCGAATTTGCCAGCTCACCAGCAACCTACCAGTCGACTGCCCCCAGGGCAGTCGACTGGTCCCTAGCTGAACCCTTTCCCGAGTACATTCACACAGCACTCGATCCTCACGACTCGACTGACTCCTCCTCCGCAGCCTCGACTGTTGCCTTCGCGCCCTCTTCATCTTCGGCCCTCGTCCCTCGGATGCGTACGCAAACCTCCAGTTTGCCTCCATGCCACCCTTCACGTACGCCTCAAAGTCCGCGCCCATCAGCTCATCGTCCTTGCTCTCCAAGGTCCCTCGGATGCGCACGCAAGCCTCCAGCTTATCTCCATGCCATCCTTCACCGTACTGAGGCCGTCCAGTCAAGTCCATATGCGTAATCTGTACAACCTGCACACTCAACATACGCATATAAGAATACAAGGGAAAACCTAACTTAAACCCTTTGCCCAAACATCAAAACCTATGGTCACTCCGGACCATCTTAGGGTCGATTGCTCCAACACCTTGCATATGATATCTCAATAGCATTTGATTTATTAGGTCGATATCCTAGACCCGGTCTACCATTGTCGGGTTTTGACTTCTTGACACCATGTCCAAGCCCCTAGATCCACTAGTGAGTCTATCTAGGGGTTTTTCTAATTTATCAAGCCTTGCCTTCAAGGCTTGATTTTCCCTTTCTAGGTTTTTACCTTAGTATCACCATGTCTACTTTGGGCATTTCTAGATCTACCAATTTGCCTAGGCATGTGTCTTCCTTTCCTTGGATTAACGCCTTGGTCCTTAGGTTTAAAACTCCTAGGTTTATCATGGTATATAAATTCCTTAGAGTTTTAGGGTACAATATTGGCCCTATTTTTATCATGATATTTAAAACCAAAATTATGCATAGAGACATAATTTTCATTACTTCTAACATTCATGGAGGAGTTTAAAAAATACTTAAAGTTAGGGATTATCTCCCTTACCCTTGCAGCTCCCCCTTGATACGAGTTTTTCTCCTTTTCCTTCTTCTCCCACTTCCTCAAATACTCCAATTTCTTGACTTCTCCTTTCCTTGGGCAGTTGGTGTGGTAATGTCCTAGCTCACCACACGTGTAACACCGAATGTGCTTTTTCTCCTTTTTTTTCCTACAACCCATGTTAGATTTTAAATGAATTGACTTGGGTTTAGGGTTTACCTCCTTTATACCTAATGGACACTTGTCCTTGTAATGCCCCTTCTTGTTGCATCCAAAGCAAATGATGTGATCCTTAGACTTTGCTTTGGTGGAGGTGGATGCCTCTTCTTGCTCCGGTATCAAGGGTGGTCTCTCCTCCCCCTCAATCCTTGAAGTGGAAACCTCTTCTTCTTCCTTTGATGAAGTGGATGATCTTTCACTTTCTTGTGCCACTTCACATGAGGAGATGGATGTCTCTCTTTCTTTTTCCTCTTCTTCGGATGTTGAACTTCTTTCTTCATCCGATTGGTCCTTCTCCTCTTCTTGGACCATTGAGCTCATTTCCTTGAGCTCTTCCACTTCTTGAGCTTGTGTAGGGTTTTCATGGAATGCTACCATCTTGTTCCAAAACTCATGTGCACTTTTGTATTCACCTACACCACTAATTACTTCATTAGGTAAAATACTAAGTAAAATTGAAATTATCGTTTCATTTGTCTTTGATTGTGCTTGTCGCTCCTTATCCCAATATCTTGGTCGGAGCTTTTTCCCGTGCTTATCTCTTGGAGCTTCAAATGGCTCTTCAAGCGCAATCATGTAGTTCCAATCCATGCCGAACCAAGTCTTTGCTCGCATCCTCTAATAGTCGAAATCCTCGCGATCATAGCGAGGTGGAACATTGATGTCATCACCCAACTTTTTTTCAATCGTCATCTCCTCTAGCTTTTACTCTCTCGGCGGTTAGTCGGTAGATGCGCAAACCTTGGCTCTGATACCACTTGTTAGGATCTTACCGTTTGCTAGAGGGGGTGAATAACAATTTTTCGATCTTTATTCCTACAAATGTTAGTGCGCAAGTGGAATAATAAAAACAAAAACTAACAAACACGAAGAACACACCGATTTACGTGGTTCGAAGATGAAACTCCTACTCCACGGCTATCCGTAAGGTGGACAATCTCGATCCTTCGGTGGATGATTCCTCAGAGCACCTCCGGTTAGCTCTTGTCGTTCCTTGTGGGTGGTGAAACATCGCCACAACCCTTGGACAATCCCTGAGCACTAGTAGGCTACTAACAAGCTTTAACCAAGATAGTTTCGCCAAGAAGAAACAACTATAAACGAGCTCCCATAAATAGAGCTCAAGGCTGATTTAACCGTTACCAGTCGACTGGTCCAGTACCAGTCGACTGGTCGAATTCGAATAGCAATTCAAATTCTGGTCACCATCAGTCGACTGGTCCTGGACCAGTCGACTAATCTTTCTGTGGACCCTATCAGTTGACTGGTCCCTCACCAGTCGACTGGTCCACTCCCTAAGTCTAGGGTTACCCTTCCCGAGTACATTTCTCTCAGTACACGACCCCTCACGACTTAGCTCACGAGCACAATTCCCTCAGCACTCGAAACCTCATGACCTGGTTGACTCTTCATCCAGCAACCTCGATCTGTTGCCTTCAAGCCCTTTTCGACTTTGGCTCCCGTCCCTCAGATGCGCACACAAGCCCTTGGCTTGCCTCCATGCCATCCTTCACCCATGCCTCGAAGTCCGCTTCCCTCAGCTCATTGTTCATGCTGTGTCCATGGTCCCTCGGATGCACACACAAGCTCACGGCTTGCCTCCATGCCACCCTTCACCGTACCCGAAGATGTCCAACCAAGTCTATGTGTATCCTGCAAACCTGCACACACACATACACATATTAGATCAACATGAAACCCTAACTTAATCATATTGACACACACATCAAAACCCATGATCCTCCCAATCATACTTGGGTCAATTGCCCCAACAGTTCACTTCGACACCGTGCGACGACATCGCACACGACGTGTGGGGCATGCCTTGCTGACTATCTAACATCGGTACATCCTTTCCTCCCTGATCATGTGGTTTCTATTTTGGTTTCTCGGTACTGTTTTGGGGATTTCATTATAGTGGTTCTTGTGGGCTTGGTGATCTTCCTCGCTGATAGTTTTGTGAAGAATTTGTGTTAGATTATGTACTGTTTTGTTGGATTGGTAATTGTTGCCATGGGATTTTTCATGGATTGTAGGTTTGAAAATTTGAGTGGGACGTGTGAACTTGAATGGTTCTGTTCTTGGAGATTTTGATTTTTGTTTTTTGAATTTAATTTTGTTCTGTTGAGTTTCTTAGAGCCTAGGATTTCTGGTTGGAATCATGGCTAAAAATAGTTCTTCTTTTGACTTTGTTTAGGTGCGAATTGGAGATATGATCAGATAATAGATTTATATGTGTATGGGTTGGTTGGGTTGGTTTTGGATGAAATGTTCTTGGAACTTATAAGTCTGCCAAGAGCTTTGAATTTGTCCTTGGTTTTAATCTTGTGTGGATAGTTGTTGTAATTGAGTGTAGATGATAAGGTGCTTATGCTATTTGTTTTGTTTTGGCTAATTGTTACTTTTGGGTGATGATGCCATGGGCTGCTAGGTCGGAATAATCTAATTGGAAGTGAATCTTGCTTTGTTTGGAGTTAGCCCTGTTTGTGTTGTATTTCCCTGTCGTTAGCTCTGTGTGAGGTGTTGGATTTTAATCTTGTTGGCAGAGCTGATTAGGATGAGTAAGAGTTGTTTGGTGGATTCTCCATTGGATTGTGTAAGCTACAAAGGAAGGGAATGTTAGATTGTTTCATGTTGATGCTTGATTGAACTATAGGTTGATAGCAAACTTGTTTGGAGCTAAAGTATTTTGATGTAGGGTGTTATGCCGTGAGCAGATTTGTAAGTTGAGAATTTTTGTTGATCAAATTAAATTATGGATCGTAGGTTTTGTAGTTGGATGAGTTTTAAATTTGATCATCTTGTTACCGTTCTGATCTTAGTGTTAATTATGTTTTGGATTAGACTTATGTTGTGTTGTGTTGATCTTGTGATTTGTTGACCACCTTTGAGTATTAGGGGTGATCCATGTATAGAATTGTGACTTAGTAAAGTTGTCTATTGGTTAGATCATTTAAATAAAATTTAGTGCATATATGGTTTGGGGGAAATTACGTGTAGATTGATTTATGTGAATTAGAATGGATTGGTTAGTCTGATGTATCAATGGATTAGTTGGATTATTTAACTAATCAATGTGTTGATTAATTAACTAAGGATGAATAAATCGAGGAGTTAGTTAATCAATAGGGTTTGATCCTAATCATGTTTAGTAGTTAATTTAGCTATTTTAATTATTGTATAAATAGCTAAACGATGTTCTTAACACAGGACCTTGATTGGGCACGAATTAACTCGATGGGAGATTCTCTCCGATATGTAAATCTACAATTAAGGTGGGTACTTCTCCTTTGTATTGTTGTAGTTCATTTATCTTAAATGCATGACTGTTTATGTTTGAGTAGGACTGCTTGACTTGTTCTTTGTTGTTGTTTATTTTATATCGTCTGTTGATACCTTTCTGTGTTTGACCTTCGAGTTAATTCATATTTTTATGTCTGTACAGTCTCTCGTTAATTTTTTATTCTGTAAAGTATCGCTCGTACGCGAGTACTTAGATGTTCATTAAACACCACTCGGAGTGTTGGCATTAGAGATACACTACCTAGTAGTGTAGTTGCATATTCGTTGGTTTCTGATACTTGGTGCTTATGTCGTTGTTTCGTTGTTATTCAGTTGTTTGTACATTTTGTATCATGCACCATATCTGCACCGTTGCATACTCACGACTGTTGGCTTTCATATGATTAAGTCGTCGTCAGTCATTTAGTTGCTTCACCACTTAACCACTTGTCGTGGTAGTTGCTAGAGTGCGAGCAACTGTCCTGTTACGCCACACTCGACCACTCATGTACAGTGAATGTTGGAGTTGTAGGAAAGAAGTTGACACCCTCATCGTTGTTTCTGAGGGATATCAGAGCTTTTGGTGGGTCCCTCTTTATCTCGAGGTTTTGGAGTAGTTTGCTCCCCAGCATCCTGTCCACTCAACCACATATATATTAGTGATATTTGTTGGAGTGCGTACAATTGTCACAACCCTACCTACTCGGCCACACAGATGTGATGTGTTGGCTGTGGCGTCAGGGGTGACACATGTCATTGCATCGTATGCATTTATTACATTATGCATTATCTTGGGTTTGTTGCATTTATATGAGTTATGATTGCTGCATATGATTGACATGCATGTATGTTTGATATTATGTTGTCACGTTGTTTTATATATGCTTAGATGTTCCTCTATTTCCTAGAGACTATACACTGTTGTGTCTGTTGCTTCATATATCTTTTTGACGCCATGCGTTTATCTACTCATATACCCGCAGAGTCCACCCGGACTCACCACCACCACCATCTACTTTTATTTCAGGTAGCAGTAGATGCTCTACTTGGAGCCAGGAGAGGATCCAGTTGTCAGTCTCATTGTGTCGACTCGCTTTTAGAGTTTGGTTTAGTGTCTATTTTCTTTCCGCTTTTATCTCCTAGACTGGTATTTGTTTTATTTATCTGGTATCATCTAAGAAGATTTATGTTTATCTTTTAATTGGTCTATTATGGTCGATTTAGACTTACGTTGGAGTTTTCTTTTGTATACGGACTTTCTACTAGTTTTATTTCTGTTAAAAGACATTAACGGTCTGCGATGTTTATTTTATGTTTATCATTCTTATTGATATAAACTGCGTGGTTGTGTATTTATATTACATTTATGATGGCTGAGCCATCTTATGTGATGTGAGTGATGTATATTTGTCTCAACTTGTCTGCCATACAGGGGAGATGCTGCCCGATTTTCGAGCAAGCATGATCCTATGGGGGTGTGACATTGCTACCATCAGGTATGAGGGTCAAAACTTGGCAAAGCCATTATGCCCGCCCTCCCCATGCACTAGCCACAGTATCCGGGTTAGTAGCCCCCGTGATTTACCTCCTCTGTGTTGACCTTGAGACAGGTTAGCGGGAGTGTTGGGGGTGAGCGAATCACCTTTTGCCGCCATGACACCATATCTGTGGTTAAAATTCTAACAACGTAAAGGACTTGATCGATCTATCATAATTTTCATAATTTGATGATTTGTTGCTAAAGATCTTAGCCAATCTTGAGTTAACTTTTGTCCGAGACATCGTATCGTTTTTTTCCATGCTAATCTTTCTGAAACCATGTTCGACAACGTAGTCGATTGACTTTGATGGTTCACTATCTTCGACTCTGCAGATCATCAACTATTTTTTGATGACGACCCAACTTAATTTCTTTTATAAAATTTTCATGTCTCTTTAACTAGTTATCCCACAAAAACTTTTCTTCCACAAACAATTAAACAAAATCATCAACGCCTTTCTATCCGAAGAGGATAAATTCTTTAGGATGCCAAGTTCTTGATCTAGAGGCAAAGCAGAACGCTTATATATTCTGAATAATTTTTTTTTCAAAATTTACTAAACTATGTAGTTTGTTGGTGTTGCAAAAGTGATTGAATCGCTAGAGGGGAGGGGTGGACAACGTACCTATAATAAAAATTAGATTTCTCTTGTTAACAGCTTAGCAGAGATACACACATTAAAACAAAATAAGATAAAACATGAGTTGAAACTCAAGGATTTGCTTGGTTCACAACCCCCAGAGTACTACATCCAAGTACTTATGTAGAATTTAGCTACTGTTCACTAACCTTCTCTCCTTTGGTAAAGTGTCGAAGGCGAAGAATCCTCTTACAATGGTTTAATACAAGAAGAAAGGAAACAATGAAGGCTTGAGACAGAAATTAAAGCTTTGATTGTGGATGTGTGTTCTTCAACTGAGCTTCTCACCTCCTTTTATAGTCTTTATTTGAGCTACTGATGTGGCTCCTTCGATCGACCAGATAGGTCGTTCGATCGACTAGAAATAGATGATGTAGTAGATAAGGCTCATCCACTTGACGGCCCTTTCTCATCACATTGTTGATGTGCCATCAGTTCAGTCGACCTTGTCACTTATCGGTTGATCGAAACTTGATGAACTTCAGATGACTTTTTGCAAGTGCCCTCCGGTCGCCTAATCTTTGTATTCGGTTACCTTATTTGCTTACATCAGATCTCTACTGTTGGATCATCTTCCACGTGGCTTTCGGTGCCTGATCTTGTTGTCTGGTTGACCGATCCATCTTCATCAATATCCTGTAAATAGATAACATTTATCCAGTTCATAGGTCGACCAAACTGCTGGTCCGATCCAGTCGACCAGAAACTCTATTCTAATCACCCAACTAAGTTGACTATGCTTGAGTCCGCATAGAGTTGAGTCTACCCTCGTCCATTTACATTTCACTCAACTCTTGTCTCACTAGCATATCCTTGCGCATGCTTCCTTTTAGCTTCTTATTCCTCGAATGTCGAACTATTCTTCCATAACTTCTCGTTCCTCAGATGCACCAAACCCATTAGCTCTCTTTCCTTGCCATTCTTCATGCTAGCTTGCATCTTATACAATCGTCTACTATCTCCGATGCTCCTTTTCCTTTCCAGTCCCTTACGTGTCCCAACTACCTTTCATTGTACTTCACTGGAACATGAATCATCGGCTACATGTTTGTTCTTCTATGTTTGTGCACACACTTACACACACAAGTTAGTGACACAACGAAGACCTAACTAGTTTGACAACATATCAAAACAGTTGTGGTTCAAACCACTTGGGGTTCTAACATAATTAACCTTTTTTTAAATACCCAAACAGTGTATCTAAGTTTCGTATTTATCAAAATACATATCTATATTCCATTATACTTCTACTTTATTAACAATCGACTAATGACGCAACAACAATCAACTGTTAAACTTTTTGTACTCCATCTATGGACTCCAATTGATTATGCCAATCAACTTCCAAAAATCTATAAGCGTAAAGAATACAATGAGCTTGATTTGAAGTGTTTTAAAGGTGCCTCAAACTTAATACCCCAATCCATGTCTGAATCCATGGATACACTTAAGAAGATGCAAGAAATGCAATGAGATTGATTTAAAGTATTTCTGAGATGCCGAAGGTCATCAGAGAGTTTTGGCTAAAACTCACTTATGACCTTACAATATTCTGAGTTTCAAAATCTTAATATGGCCTAAACCGGGGAGTTCGAGGAAGTGAGTATAACAAACCTAAATTCTCTAATGCACTAGCAATAAAATATCTTAAGTATGTGCCAATTTCAAAAATCCATAGCTCTTTATATAGGCTATGGATTTCATGTTTGAGGGTATAGTAACACTCAAGAGATGAAAGTGTATAATAAACTTCATTTGGAATGTTTGGAGGTGCCTATGGCTAGCAACATGTTTTGGTCAAAACTTGTTGATAACCCTAAATGTCTATAATTTCAAAATTTTGACACGGTTTGACTCACTGATGACTCTATAATGCCTATAATTTAAAAATTTTGACATAATTTGAACTAAGAGAGTTCTAGGAACCCTTTGGCGGTATAGTAAATATGATAGACCCTTTGGACATAATTTGAACTTTGAAGTGCAGAAACCCTTTGGCCAAAGGGTTCTGCACTTTAAAGTTCTTCAAGAGAAGCTTTGGGGCATAGTGTTTCTGCACTTCCAAAGTTCTAGAGGCGATCTCAAGCTTGAAGAAAGCAAGGAAAGCAAAGAGTGCTTGTTGTTGTAAATCTTATAAGATTTTATATTGTATTTGCTTTCTCTTGTTGTATTCTTCTTGTAAGCTTGTAAGAGGTTTCTCCACCTCAAGAAGGAGATCTTTCATAGTGTATGAGAGAGTGAGGAGAGTGGATCCTTGGATTAGTCACCTCAAGGAGGTGGATACTAAGTAAATCCTTGAGTGTTAACATTGCTTGGAGTCTTCCGCGGCGACAAATCTTCTACAAGCAAATCAGAGCTATTCACCCCCCTCTAGCTCTCCTACCGGTCCTAACAAGTCGTATTAGAGCAAGGTTGCTCTTCTTTGGAATCATCGCCAAGAGAGCAAGAGCTAGAGGAAGAACAAGAAGTTTGAAGAAACCCTAATTTCAAGAATCCATCATCAAGAGGGTTAAATTCAAAAATAGAGTTTGGCTACGACACTCGAGCACCTCCACCATTCGACAAAGCAAATTTCAATCATTGGAAGTCCAAGATTAAAAATTGCTTCATGATGAAGATAGAGTAATGGATTGCTCTAATGGAGGGTTTTGAAGCTCCAACAAGCACCAAACGAAAGCTCCTCAAGAAAAGCAAATGGAATGAGGAGGAAATCAAGAGATGCGAGGCCAACGACAAAGTGACCAAGTTATTGGTCAATCTATTGCCAAACACCATCTTGGACAAAATTAGAGAATTTCAAGATGCCAAAGAGCTTTGGAGTAAATTGACAAAGCTTCATGAAGATCCCTCTACTGTACCAAATCAAGACAAATCCAAAGAGGGAGATTCATCGGAGGAAGAAGATTCGGAAGTTGAGAGATGCTCAACATCCGAAGATGAAGTTCAAGAAGCCTCCACTTCAAGGATTGAGGGGGAGCAAAATTTGCCATTGACATTGGATCAAAGAAAAACTTCAACATCATTATCCGAGGCCAACAAAGAAGAAGAATAATCGAATGCCACCTCTACACCCCATGAAGGTCTAACTATTTCAATTTGTAAAATTAAAGATCACATTATTTGTTTTGAGTGTAGGCAAAAAGGACACTATAAGAGCAAGTGTCCTAACTTGGTCAAGAAGAATGTGCAAGTGGCACCCAAGATCAAGGAGATGCCAAAGGAGGTCGGCCCCGTAGTAAAGAAGGATAAGAAGCACATTGTGTGCTTCTCATGCAAACAAAAGGGACATTATCAGAATCAATGTCTAAAGGGGAAGGATTTGACCAAGGCAAATAGAATGAGATCAAATCAAGGGGGAGCCTCCAAAAACAAGACTAAGGTACCAATAGGTAATGGTACTTATTTAAATCATAATAATATGCATTTTAAAAATAAATATTTTCATTTCAATGCTATTTATCATGAAAATAGGAGGAATGAAAAATCTAAGGAAAACTATAGAGCCTTCCATGCTAGGACTACCACATCTAAGGATAGGGAACAAATTTGAACTTTCTATGGTAGGCCTACCCAACACAAGGCCAAGAAGAATAATCACCAAGGTTATATTAGAAAACCAAGCCTTAATGAGGTAATGATGGAAAATCAAGTTTTGAGGTCAAAACTTGATAAATTGGAAAAATTCCTTAAGAAAATAGAAAATCTATTTAAGGGATCAAAAATTCAAAACCTAGATTTAGGAAATCAAGGACCCTCTAGGAGCAAGAAAGGTTTGAGGTACAATCCTAAAACCAAGAAGGATGATCCATCTTATCATAGAGTTCCATATAAGTATGAAACTCAATCTAGGTCTAGGGGTCAAGTTAAGGCCACAAGAGAAATCATCCCTAGAGTTGACCAAGATAAGACTAACATGACTAAGGCTTCGGAGAAGCCTAGAAAAGTCATTAGGAAGGTATCAAGGGAAATTATCCCTAATGAATACCTAGGACACCCAATGAGCACCAATATGTTTTGGGTTCCTAAAAGTGTGTTCGCCACACCCTAGATAGGCCTAGAGAGTGTCAACTCAAATTGGACGGGTAGTTAACCCAACGTTGATAAAGTTGGTACTTTGGGACATTTTCAAGGAGTTACTACCCTTGAAAATGAAGGAGTCATTTGTTTACTCTAGGAGGAGTAAAATTTGTGCCAAACTATATTTTTGAAAAATTGAACTAAATAAAGTTGGCACAACTAGGTTAGAATTCAAAGATATGCCAAGTTAGGGAGTTTCAACATTATCTTGGAAATTAGGGGCAAAATTAGAATTATCAATGGCTTAGCGATGAGATTGATACTTAGATAAGAAATCTAGGTATTTCTTTTGTGCTACTATGTCATGTTTGTATGTCATATCACATGTCATGACATCATAATTCATCATATTTTATTATGAAAATATTACATGTCATGTCATACATGCATCATCTAGTTATAAATTTTTTAAATTCTAATATGATGCATGTCATAGTCATTATCATGCATTAATTTAATTATTATTGAAATTAAGGACATTGACATTAATTGACATTCTAGGTGAATGATCAAAGTTTATAATGCCTAGGTAAAAATGCAAGAACCCTTAGTTTAGGGAGAACATGACTTTCATATCTCGCTAAGACCATAAGTTGACTTACGTGTATTTTGAGATGCATTAGAAATAAGTGAGATGTTAGGGTGATGAATAAAACTCAAGGTGTTGATTAATGTGCATCCTATTGAGTTTTAGGTTCATCAAAACATGAATATAAATGAACTCCAATCATAGGGAAAACTAATGTACAAGTCATGTGCATTTAGCCGAAGGAACATGGTTGGAAATTATTTTTGAAACCTATTTCAAAACTATCTTGGAAAACCATGGTGAAAACTATCTTTTGATAGATCTCATCATTGATGAATTGAATACAAAATAGAATGAAATATTGAAATATTTCAATGGTTTCCATTTTTGTGTTTATCTTTGAAAAAGGGAGGTATTTTCGTATAAAATTATTTTTCCTTGATAGTATATGTCATAAATAATGTCTACACAAAATTTTGGGATTTTTCAAATTTTGTAGAATTATTTAGGAGTTTCTGAAATTCGGACTGAAATTATTTTCAGAAATCAGAAACTCTCAATCGATCAGGTGATCGATTAGGACAACATCTCAATCGATTGTTAACCCTTTTCTGCGGGCACAGAAGCTCGCATAATCGATCCATTGATCGATTAATGGAAGCCGTAATCGATCAATTGATCCATTGAGGCATAGCTTAATCGATTGGGGCCTAACACAAATCGATTGACACGACTGAAATTGTTTGTTTTCAGTCAGTTAACCCAATTTTGAGCAACCTAACAATCCCTAACCCCTTGAAATACTTTTATAAGTATATTTGGGTAAATTTCATTGTGAAATCAAAAAAGGTGTTTGTTTGGTGAAACTTATAGGGTTAGAGAGAGGTTTTGATTCAAGTTTTGAACCTCAAAATCTCATAACCTCGAGTTGTGATTTCCTATAAGTTTAGGAACTCAAAAATCATTTTTGGTGCAAATGATAGAGGGTTAGAGCATGTTTTGAGGGGGAGGTCTTCCTTAAAAGCATGTGTATGAATTTTTATTTTTGGGATAAGTGGAAGAATGAAGATTGAGAATCTTCATTATGATGAGTGCTCAAGATTGAGCATGGGGTCAAATGGAAGGTATGTGACTTTCATTAGGCATGTCTTTGACCATATAGACTCTCGGGGAGAGTTTTTGATGTGTGTCAAAGGGGGAGAAGATTGAAAGGCTAATAGGGATTAGTCTTCCTCAAACATATTGTCAAACATTAAAAAGGGGGAGATTGTTGATGCAATCTTTGTTAGGTCAGGGTTGACCTAGTTTGACTAGGCTCGGGTGAGCTTATGTCTGGTAAGCTTGGTAAGCTTAAAGTTAGAAGATTCGGTGTTTGATAATGATGTTTGAATATCGCATGATGTTTGAATATCATGTGAGTCAAGTGGGTCAAGATTGATCGAAGACTTGACTGGGAAAAGACCTAGTGGGACTAGGCACGCCTAGTGGGACTAGGTGAAGTCCAAGTGGATCGGGGAGATCGCACGCTGGTATGGGAAAAGACCTAGGGGGACTAGGTATACCTAGTGGGACTAGGTGAAGTCCAGGTGAATCGGGAAGATCGCACGCTGGCATGGGAAAAGACCTAGTGGGACTAGGCACACCTATTGGGACTAGGTGAAGTCCAGGTGGATCGGGGAGATCACACACTGGCAAGGTGGAAGTCTACTGATGTGTGCAAATCATGTATAGTTTTTGGCATAAAACATATATGCATTTCATCTCGTTTTATCTTATTAGAGGCATATTTGATAGTTTTTACTTGGTTTTACATATTTGGGCGAGGATACTGCTTTGTGTTGGATTTTGATGACAGGATGCACAAAACCAGCCGAACCACTCAGCGCGTGAAGACACGCCCGTGCCATGGTTAAGCACGGCCGTGGCGTTTCGTGAAGACACGCCCGTGTCAGTTAAGCACGGGCGTGGCGATGCTATTGAAGAACGAGAAGCAGAGGAAACACGTTCAGGCCGTGTTGATCGACACGGCTGTGGCGCTGAGGCTCTATAAAAGGGGAGAAGACCTAAGATGCAAGGGGCGGCGGAAATCAGGGTTGGAATAGGCTTTCAATCGAAACTTGGAGAGGAAGACACCATCAAGGAGGATTAGTAATGTCTATTTCCTATCTTATTGTTGAATTCTCCGGTGTTATGGAGTAGTCGTGTAAATCTTAGGAAGAGGGAGTAGCCCCTAACTATTTTCATGATTTGTTATTAACTCTGTTTTTTCGATTATGCATATCCTTGTTGGTTGTTTCAATTGTTGAATGATGCTTTGATTGGTTTCTATGAAAATGGTAATTGTTTAGATAGGCTTTGCAGGATTCAAGTGACAGGATCCAAAGCAGGTAAGAGTCATCTACATACGTATGTCATAAGACTAGAGATAAATTAAAGTAGATACATTGGCGTGATCTTCAAAAGAGGCCGTCAATAAATTAGGAATCAACTTACGAATCTGGTGGACGTTTAGATAGGTCTGCGGGAATCTAGTGACAGGATTTCAGAGCATGAAAAGATCGTCTTTTTCGGAAACCTTGATAGAGAAAGTTGCGTTCAAATAAAAGAAGCCAACCTGGGTATAAGTAGTCGTCAACGGAGAACTGTCGTGATAATAGTTAGAGTGGTGAAACCGTAATCCTAAGATTGTCTTTTATCTCTCAATACTTTCGCCGATTTTCGACCGCTTGAATTGTTTTATTTAGAGTAAATTCATCATTAGATCATTCATCTGGATAATTAAAACTCGTGAATTTCTAGTACTTGTCCCAGTCCCTGTGGGATCGATATCTTATTACTTGACGATAAACCGTGCACTTGCGGAAACAAGCAATCAAGTTTTTGGCGCCGTTGCCGGGGACTGCGTCAATATTGGAATATTGCAGTTTGATTAATCCAGATTTCTACATAGTTTTCCTTTTTCAAATTTTTCCTTTTTGCAATTCTGCTCCCTAACTTGCATCTCTATTTTTTTTTTGGAAGTATTCCTTTCTCGTTGAATGCTTAGGTCAGATCGAGGGGGAGTCCTTCTTGAAGCTGATCCTGAAATAGAACGAACCCTTCACACTCTGAGACGACTTCAAAAACAACGAGAAATGGCCGATCAAGAGGAGAACAATCAGATAGAGAACAAGTCGTTAAGAGACTATGCTGCGCCAAGTGCTAGAGGCCTGAGATCTAGCATTAGAAGGCCTCCAATTGAAGCAAACAACTTTGAACTGAAGCCTGCTTTACTGTCTATGATCCAACAACATCAGTTCGGAGGAGCGCCTACGGAGGATCCAAATCTTCATCTTGAAGTGTTTCTGGAATTCTGTGAAACTCTCAAATTTAATGGAGCCTCCGCAGATGTGATAAGATTACGACTTTTTCCTTTTTCTTTAAGGGATAAAGCACGAGCTTGGTTACATTCGCTCCCATCGAACTGTATCACAACATGGGAGCAACTCGAGCAGAGATTTTTAGACAAGTACTTTCCACCAAGCAAGACCGCTTCACTCCGTCACCAAATCACAAATTTTGTGCAAAAAGATGGAGAATCTCTTTTTGAAACTTGGGAGCGATTTAAAGGACTACTGCAGCAATGCCCACATCACGGACTGGAGAAATGGCTCGTAATCCATACTTTCTATAACGGAATTTCCTACTCTACTAAAGTCTCTTTAGACTCTGCTGCAGGTGGTGCGCTCATGAACAAAACCTTAGAGGAGGCATTCGATATTATCGAAAGCGTGGCATTGAATCATCACCAATGGGTGCGAGAGAGAGAGAATCCCGTTCGATCAGCAGGTAAGTATGAGGTGAGCGCTTTAGACAGCCTTGCTGCAAAGGTTGATGCATTAACCTATAAATTTGAAAATTTTAATGTTAACGCTGTTTCTAATATCATCTGTGAGATTTGTGGAGTGACAGGACATTCGGCCATGAATTGCCAAGTAGGGATCACGCAACCTACTGGAGCGCAGGTGGAACAAGTTGACGCGATAAATAATTTTGCTCAAAGGCCAAATAACAATCCGTATTCAAACACCTACAATCCAGGATGGAGGAACCACCCGAATTTTTCTTACAGAAATAATCAAAATCAATCCGGGTAGAATAATTATGGAGCATCTGGAGGATTTCAGCAAGAAAAGAAGTCTAACCTGGAAATTATGATGGAAAATTTCATTGCTAGCCAAACGAAGCAAAATGATGAATTTCGACAACACATGGTGGAATCTAATCGGAAGCATTCAGAGACAGCCGAAGGAATCTCCCTATTATCAGGTAAGATAGATAATTTGGCAAATCATACTAAAATGTTGGAAAATCAACTTGCGCAGGTCGCCGATTCGTCTTCAAGAATACCGGGGAGATTTTCGGGGAGACCAGAAACAAATCCTGTGGAGCATTGTAACGCGATTACCTTGAGAAGTGGAAGGAGAGTAAATGAGCCTAAGGAGGACCCAAAGCTATTTCCTGCCAGCGAACAACACGCCCAGGACGTGCTGATTGGCACGCCCGTGCCCATCACCGAGAGATCTGCCAGCGAACAACACGCCCAGGACGTGCTGAAGAACACGCCCGTGCCCGAGTCATCCTCTGCTACTGAAGAAAAAAACTGCCTGAAAGCCAAAGAATCCATGCACGCGTGGAAAAATACGAACCACCGATTCCATTCCCCCAAAGGATAATTAAGGCCAAACTTGATGAACAATTTGGTAAGTTTCTTGACGTCCTAAGGAAGTTGTATATTAACATTCCATTCACGGAAGCCTTGCAGCAAATGCCCACGTACTCAAAATTTCTGAAAGACATATTGACAAACAAAAGAAAAATTGAGGAGTGTGTAACGGTGGCATTGACGGAGGAATGTAGTGCTCTAATTTAAAACAGGTTACCACCTAAACTCAAAGATCCAGGTAGTTTTTCAGTCCCATGCATGATTAGGAATCATAACTTTGATAAAGCTTTTTGTAATCTGGGAGCTAGTGTAAATCTTATGCCATTTTCATTGTGTAAGAAATTAAACTTGGGTGAATTGAAAATTACAACACTAGCTTTGCAACTTGCTGATCGCTCTGTGAAGTATCCTTTAGGTGTATTGGAAAATGTACCTGTCACGGTTGGGAAATTTGTTGTCCCTGCTGATTTTGTTGTTCTAGAAATGGATGAAGATCCGTACATTCCTATTATACTGGGAAGACCTTTCTTGGCCACTGCAGGAGCAGTAATTGATGTTAAAAATCATAAGTTGTCGTTAGCCGTGGGTAGCGAAAAAATTGAGTTTGATTTGTCTAAAGCTATTAAACAACCCTTCCTGGAGAATGTGTGTTGCAGGATTGATGAGGTGCAGATGGTTGAGGAAGAAGAAGAACCGTTTCTCAGATTCAGCGATACACTGGACACATACTCGGATGAAGAAGACGTTGAAAAGAGCAGGGAAGATGGTGGACACGTAAACCTTGCGCGACATATGACTGAAGAAGCAATGTTAGAACAAAAATCACTGGAAAGTGAAAACCATGAATTACCGCAGGTAGAACTTAAACCTCTTCCATCGACCCTCAGGTATGAATTTCTTGGTGATAATTCCACATTCCCTGTAATTGTAAATGCAAGTTTAAATGAAGTGGATACTGAAAAGTTGCTCCGTGTGCTTAAAATGCATATTAAAACCATAGGGTATACCATTGAAGACATCAAAGGGATTAGCCCTTCATTGTGCATGCATAGAATTCTACTCGAGAAAGATTTTAAACCTTCAGTTGAGAGACAAAGGAGGCTTAATCCTAATATGAAGGAGGTGGTCAAGAAGGAGGTTTTGAAATTACTGGATGCAGGAATAATTTATCCAATTTCTGATAGTGAATGGGTAAGTCCGGTTCATGTTGTGTCAAAGAAAGGTGGGATGACTGTAGTTAGAAATTCGAATAATGAGTTGATTCCCACTAGGACGGTTACTGGGTGGAGAATGTGTATTGACTACAGGAAATTGAACAAAGAAACTAGGAAAGATCACTTCCCACTCCCATTCATTGATCAGATGTTAGAAAGGTTGGCAAAACACTCCTATTTTTGTTATCTAGATGGATATTCTGGTTTTTATCAAATCCCCATACATCCAAATGACCAGGAAAAAACCACGTTTACATGTCCTTATGGTACTTTTGCCTATAGGAGAATGCCTTTTGGTCTTTGCAATGCACCGGCTACTTTTCAACGTTGTATGATGGCTATTTTTTCTGATATGATTGAGAACATTATGGAAGTTTTTATGGATGATTTTTCAGTTTATGGTACTAACTTTGATACTTGCTTGTCCAACTTGGTTAATATTTTGCAGAGATGCGAAGAGACAAATTTGGTTTTAAACTGGGAAAAATGTCATTTTATGGTGAGAGAAGGCATTGTGTTAGGACATTTGGTTTCAGAGCGAGGAATTGAAGTAGACACGGCAAAGGTGGAAGTGATTGAAAATCTACCTCCACCGATAAACGTTAAGGGAGTGCGATGTTTTTTAGGACATGCAGGATTCTACCGGCGTTTTATCAAAGATTTCTAAACCTTTGACAAATTTGTTAAGGATGTTGAATTTGTTTTTGATGAAAATTGTTTGGATGCTTTTTCCAGGTTGAAGGAAGCTTTGATCTCAGCTCCGATAATGCAAGCTCCCGATTGGACCTTACCCTTTGAAATTATGTGTGATGCGAGTGACTATGCAGTAGGAGCAGTTTTGGGACAAAGAAGGAACCGGAGGGTACATGCCATCTATTATGCTAGCCGAACTTTGGATGATGCTCAGATGAACTACGCAACTACGGAGAAGGAACTCTTGGCGATTGTATTTGCTTTGGAAAAATTCAGATCATACCTCGATGAATTCACAATTCACAGCATGAGAGAATTTGTGATAAATTCACAACTAGTGATTATCTCTACATGTGCAATTGTGAAGTATTGAAATTATCCCTAGTCGATGAATTGATAAATACGGACACTATCAATTCTGTTGAGGCTAGCATGGGTTATTCTCTAATCAGTTGATTCTCACTGGCTGGTGACATTGAGATGTCCGGAGATAAACATGAATGCTAGTTAAGGGAACTAGTTCATTGGAGTGACTGGCTGTAAAACTTCATATGGTAGTCTATATATAGATATGTCAGTGAAGTTCTTACTACAGCTTAAGTGCAATGTTCCTTTGACTTGCAGTGTTCAAGTCATCTTGGTCATGGAGACTTATACTTTGACATCTTAAGCAAGCATCTTCAAGGAGGTGTGGACCCAGGATGATTGGGTATAAGCGGAAGTGCCCGAAGATGTTTGAACAACCTACAAAGGATTCACCACTCCTTGCGAGGAGATGTATACCCGAGGCCTATCGTCCTCGGCTAGAGCATGACATGTTCAGAGTATGAATCTCTTAAATACATGAGAGTAATTAGAATCCGTAGGACGAGAAAACGTTACTTGGGCTAGGTGTGACGTAGTCAGCCTAGTGGGGACTGACACACATAGACCATGTCCTGAACCAAGTGGGTATAAGATGGTGAAGGGAATGGGGCACGATTCATTATAGCTGTTGAAGGGTTTCAGAATTGTTTCTGAGGTCAACCGTTGATCTTTCGATTAATTGGGGATCATGATGTACTACTAGGTGTCACTCATGGTCGTTCTATAATTGATTAATTATAGACGACCAATATAAATCGAAAGCCTATTTAGTCACACGCACTATGAGTAATTCGAGAGATTTAAAACGAGTTGAAAATTAGATTTTCCAATCAAGAGAGATTAAGTTTGGTTGAGCCAAACAATAAGTCGAATCTGAATTTTTCAGAGACGCATCGGAAGCGTAAAATGGCTAAGTCTTTTGAAGACTTAATAGATGAATTAAATAAGTTTAATTCATTGGGGCTTGGCTTGGATGGGCCGGCCAAAAAGGGCCTCCATCCTCTTTGCTTGGCCGGCCACAATAAAGGGAGAGAACCAAGTTTTTGGTTCAATTTATAAAATAAACCAAGTGTGGTTTGTTTTATAAAATTATGGACGATATAAATTTTTATATAATAAACAAGGTTTGGTTTATTTTTCATGGAAATTAAAATGAACCATGGATTGGTTTATTTTATAAAATCAATCATGGATTGATTTACCATGATAAGGAAATTTATTCCATAGGAGAGAAGATTTTTATCATGAATTAAAATATGATTTTAACCATGATATAAAATCAAACTTGGCATGATGGAATAAGTTATTCCATATTTGAGAGACTTGATGGTTAAGAGACCACTATATAAAGGACCCAAGGCAAGGCTTGTGTGTGAATCATAGAGACGAAGGCATAGGCTCTCTCCCTCTCTTTCTCTCCTTCTCTTCTCCCCTTCTTGCCGTGCGCCAACCAGCCCCAAGAAGGAGCACCAGCCGGTCATCCTTTTGTGGTTAGTTTCCTACTTCTCTCTTGGTTTTTCTCGTCGCGTTCTCGGAGAATCTAGTAGTTCTCGAGAACACGAAACTCATGGCTTTGCGAAGTCATCCCGAAGATACTCGGCGTGGACGCGAATAGAGGCGGAGCTTCCAAGGGACGCTTACGGTTGGATCTCGTCCCTTCCTTCGAGTTACGCGAGGTAATACGTAAATTAGTTTATGTTTCTGCAAAATTTTAAATATATGATCATGTCTACACAAGATAAAATTGCATTCTTAGATGTGTGGTTAAATAATTTGAGAAATTATTTATGCTAAACCTTCCGCTGCACGTAATTAATTTTTAAAATTACGAACTCGCATCCATGTCAACATGCACCCGGTCCCAACAGTGGTATCAGAGCCGAGGTTTGTGTTCGGAAAGCTTTATCATGATCTCAATTTTAGAAAATTTTCAATTATGGAAACTTTCTAATTATGGTAAATTTTCGATTTAGGAATTTTAAAGTTTGGAAATCCTCATGAAATTTCGCTAACTTTTGAAATATCTCTATTTCTGAAATTTTATGATAATTGTGAAAACTTTCCATTTTTGAAAACTTTCTAATTTTGAAAATTTCCTATTTTGGAAATTTTCTAATTTTGGAAAAACGTAAGTTTTCTTTATACCAGAAACTTACAATTATTCTGAAAACCTTTTATTTTTGAAAACTTTCCATTTATGGAAAGCTCGCAATTTTGGGCACTTTCTTTCAAGAAAATCTAGACAAATTATGGGAATATTAATTGGCATTTACATTTATAATTGGAAATTAAATTATTTACAAAATTCTTTATTTTAGATTGAGCCTCGGGGAGCCGTCCAATTTAAAGTTAGTTGTTATAATTAAATTTTCTAAATTGAATTTAAACTGTCAAATGCTTATTTTGGATTGAGCCTCGGGGAGCCGCCCAAATTAAGTTATTGATATTAATTTTCCATAAATAAAATATGTGATCAAATCTTCGAAATTTTTTTGAGGTAATTCTCAAATGATAATTTCCTTATTTGATTTATGAGGTGATGCTCTTACATATTATTGTCTCCAAAATTAATTAGGAAAATTGTTTCCTATAGAGTATATTTCCTTAAATAAGATTTTAAATAAGATTTTCATGAAAATAATATGTGGTTGAATTAAGAGAATCTGTCTCTTAATTTAATAAGATTTGATTTAGAGAAATCAAAGTCTTAAACATATTATTTCCGAAATTGATTATGATAATTCAGGAAATTGTTTCCCAAAACAATTTCTTGAATAAAGTATGAAATTAGAATTAGGAAATCCGGTTCTTAATTCAATTAATGAGACTTGATAAATTAAGTCACATATATACTTTATTAAGGAAATCATTAGAACATGACATAATTATATGTCATGAAGGTGCATAAAAGAAAAGGATGAGACCCAAAACCCCTTACAAAATATTAAGGCCAACACCTTCCATTAATATGGTTAGAACCGGAGTTTTGTTTCTCGTTTGGGTTGATGGACACATCCATGCCCGACTTGAACCTCAACATGTTCAAACCATGGAATTAGTTTATGATTAATATAGTTGGAGTCAGAGGATCAATCCTTAGTTTTGGTTGTTGGACACATCCATGCCTGACTAAACGGTTGAATGAGCTCCAACCATGTTAAAACTATTTCTTGATTAATGGGTCAGCCTTAAGCTTGGAGCATCGATTTGTTGTGCCACAGCCAAGGTCGATGTAAAGAGAGGTGCAGTTGGGTACTATGTATATTGTTGCATACTTGTTAATGAGTTAACAACCTAATGATTTATGCAAACATTCAATTAGTTGATAGCATAATGTGATAGTTACATATGTATAATATGTAATCGGTATAATTACCTACCTTCATAGCTAAGAATAACTTGATAAACTCTAGCCATGGTTGTTCTTATCTATGGTTGGATATCAACCTATTTGGAGATGTTCCTACGATCTCCCGTATTGATAAAAAGGGTTATTCAATTCGAAAAATAAATAGGATTTAATTAATGTATATTGATGCATTCTTTATCATTCTCATCACATAACCTCAATTTGTATTTCTAGGATAATCACCTGATCATGTCTTCTCTGAATTTGCGTTCCATTTTGGACACCAATAAGCTGACTGGGCCAAACTTCATGGACTGACTTCGAAACCTGAGGATAGTCTTCAAGGCAGAAAAGCTTGCTTATGTCCTTGAAGAACAACTTCCCAACCATCCTCCTGAAGATGCAACTCCAGACCAGTTAGTGGCCTATCAGAAACATGTGGCCGATTCTGAACTTGCGAGTTGCATCATACTGGCCGCTATGGTACCTGAGCTATAAAAGCAGCATGAGCATATGGATGCTCATACCATCGTCTTCCATCTTCATGAGCTGTTTGACGAGCAGGCGAGATCCGAAAGGTTTGAGGTCTCCAGACTCCTCTTCACCTTTAAGATGCAGGAAGGCACTTCTGTTTCACAGTTTGTGTTGAAGATGTTGGGGTACATTGAGCGACTAGGCATACTCGGATTTGCAATGGATCACGAACTAAGTATTGACTTAATTCTGCATTGTTTGCCCAAGAGTTACTCACAGTTTGTGATGAACTATCGGATGAACAAACTGGAGACTACCATTCCTAAGTTGCTTAACCTGCTGAAGACTGTAGAGCCTTCTGTAAAGCAGGATCAGAAGACGGTACTGTTAGTTGGTTCCTCAAAGAAAGGCTCTAAGAGGAAGCCCAAAGAACAAAATAAGGGAAGGAAGAAAAAGGCCAAAAAGATTGAAAAGGCACCAAAAGGCACTTGCCATCACTGCGGCAAGGAGGGCCACTGGCGAAGAAACTGCAAGGTTTATCTTGAGTCCTGAAGAAGAAGGCATCCGATGCCCCATCCTCTTCAGGTATCTTCGTTATTGAATGTCACTCTATTTCCTCGGACACCTGGGTACTTGATACTAGGTGTAGCTCACATATATGTAATGACATACAGGGGCTAAGGAATAGAAGAAGACTCGTCAAGGGAGAAGCGAATTTGGAGTTGGAAATGGAGCAATGATTGCTGTTGTTGCCATCAGAACATATTTGCTAAAGTTCCCTACTGAACTTGTCTTAGAATTGGATAATTGTTATTTTGTTCCTTCGTTAATAAAGAACATTGTATCTATTTCATGCTTGAATGAAAAGGGTTATCATTTAACTTTTAGTAACAATTGCTGTTACATAACTTTAAATGGTGTTCTTTATGGGACCGGAACTTTATGCAATGGTATCTACACGTTAGATTTATCCGGTGACGTTTTCAATATCGAAGTTAGCAACAAACGTGCTCGAATAGATAATCAAATAGACTCCTATATGTGGCATTGTCGTCTTGGCCATGTAAGTAAGAAACGCATGACCAAATTACACCGATGTGGAATTCTGGAATCATTTGAACCCGGTTCATTTGATACATGCGAATCATGCTTAAAAGGCAAGATGACCAAATTACCCTTTTCGAAAAAGGTAAACCAGTGGGAGAATTGCTTGGTCTAATACATACTGATGTATGTGGACCAATGCAACTCTTGCACAAGGAGGCT
>JAGFNQ010000137.1:87761-186477 GCA_024364735.1 Boesenbergia rotunda
AAGCTCCGCCTCTATTCGCGTCCATGCCGAGTTCTCTTCGGGATGACTTCGCAAAGCCACGAGTTTTGTGCCGACGAGAACTACTAGATTCTCTAAAGGCACAACTAGAAGATCAAGAGAGAAGAAAGGAAACTAACCACCAAGTTAACGGAATCAAAATTCCGGGAAAGGAAGGAAGGAGTCGCGATCCGCTTCTTCTTCTTCGGCACGAACTTGGTGGAAGAAACTCACGGCCACCCTTGGGATGTGCGCCGGCCCTAGGGGAGGAGAGAGAGCCGACCCTAGAGAGAGAAGGGCGCCGGCCCTAGAGAGAGAGAGTTAGAGAGAGAGAGGGAGAGAGTTAATCTCTTGATTACTCTATTGCTTAAGGAATTAAAGCCTAGCCTTGGTTCCTTTATATAGTAGTCTCTCCCTTGCCAAGTCTCCCCTTTAACGGAATTTTAATAAGAAATTTATCCTATAAATTCTCTTATTAATTATTCCGTTTAAGTCAAGTTTGATTATAACTAACTTTATAATAAAACAAATACCTTCTCTCCTTTTATTATGGAATAAATTTTATAAGAAATTTATAAATTTTTCTTATTATGGAAAAATCAATTCATGATTGATTTTATAAAATTAAAATAAACCATTCCATGGATCATTTTAATTTCCATAAAAAAGAATAAATTTCTATAAATTTATTTATATAAATTTCTTTCTACAAAATTTATTTATCCATAATTTATAAAACAAATCGCGCTAGATTTATTTTATTAATTAAACCAAATAAATTGGTTTTCTCCCCTTTTAATGGTCGGCCAAAACAAAGGGGTTTGGCACCCTCTATGGCCGGCCAAACCGAGCCGAACCGATCGCGAATTAAACTCATTTAATTCGCCCAATAAGCCTTCAAAAGACTTAGCCATTTTAAGTTTCCGTTGCGCCTCTGATTAACTCAGATTCGACTTATTTCTCTTGATTGGAAAATCTAATTTTCAACTCGTTTTAAATCCCTCGGATTACTCGTAGTGCGTGTGACTAAATAGGCTTTCGATTTATGTTGGCCGTCTATAATTAACCAATTATAGAACGATCATGAGTGGCACCTAGTAGTATATCATGACCCCCAATTAATCGAAAGATCAATGGTTGACCTCAGAAGTAATTCTGAAACCCTTCAGCAGCTCTAATGAATCGTGCCTCATTCCCTTCACCATCTTATACCCACTTGGTTCAGGACATGGTTTGTTTGTGTCAGTCCCCACTAGGCTGACTACGTCACACCTAGCCCAAGTAGTGTCTTTCTCGTCCTTTGGATTTCTAATTACTCTCATGTATATAAGAGACTCATACTCTAAACATGATATGCTCTGGCCAGAGGCTTTGAGTAACAATCCGACGATAGGCCTGGGTATACATCTCCTCGCAAGGAGTGGTGAATCCTTTGTAGGCTGTTCAAACATCTTCGGGCACTTCGGCTTATACCCAATCATCCTGGGTCTACACCTCCTTGGAGATGCTTGCTTAAGATGTTAAAGTATAAGTCTCCATGACCAAGATGACTTGAACACCGCAAGTCAAAGGAACATCGCACTTAAGCTACAGTAATAACTTCATTGACATATCTATATAGATTACCATATGAAGTTTTACAGCTAGTCACTCCAATGAACTAGTTCCCTTAACTAGCATCCATGTTTATCTCCGGACATCCCAATGTCACCAGCCAGTGAGAATCAGCTGATTAGAGAATAACCCATGCCAGTCTCAATAGAATTGATAGTGTCCGTTTTTATCAATTCATCGACTAGAGATATTTTCAATACTTCACAATTGCACATGTAGAGATAATCACTAGTTGTGATCCCATCACAAATTCTCTTATGCTGTGAATTGTATTGCGGACATTCAGTAGATGAGTTTAAGATTCCAATCAAATACACTAACATGTATACTCAAATAGTGAATTATCATTTATTAAAATAAATGTTTACAATCATAAGGCGATTGCCTTAGGACACTTCTCTCATATCACTAACAGATTGATCATGTGTCACGCCCCCAGGGCCCCTGCTTGCTCGAAAAATGGGCAGCATCTCCCCTATACGGCGGATAATCTGAAACTTATTTACATACATCTCACACCATAAATATATAGTTCAGCCAACACGGTTGGCGACAACCGAAACAAAGTAAACAAAAATATCACAACCACGCAATATAGAGGATAGTAAGAAAAGAAATCACATATCCCAAATAAACTCAAGTCCAACGATAAACATACCAAGTCCATAAATACAAAATCTTAACTCCACTCAGTAAACTAAACATATGTTTATTGAAATAATATATATAAGTTTAATAATTAAAATTTGAAAAATAACAAAAAACACTCGATACCATGGGACTGACAACTGGATCCTCTCCTAACTCCAAGTAACGCAACTACCGACTACATGAAACATAATTAGATTCAAGGGGTGGTGAGCCCGGGTGGACTCTATGGGTAATCAGATAAATAAACACATGATATATAAAAAGATATAACGAACAGGTAGAAGCAACGACATATAATCTTCGAAACAAAACAACATATATGAATATGTAAAATTGAATGAAAGTGCAAATAATAACTCATATATATATGTCAATCAAATACAATAATCATAGCTCAAACAAATATAGCAAACACAAGAATCGGAAGATGCAATAAATGCACATGATGCAATGACATGTGACACCTTTGATGTCAGTCAAGCCACCATCACATCACATCTGTAAGGCCAAGTGGGTAGGGCTGTGGCAACTATACGTACTCCAACAACTACCACTACTATAAGTGGTTGATTGGACAGGATGTTAGGGAGTCAACTACTCTAAAATCACAGGAAAAGGGACCACCAACAGTTCTGCTATCCCTCATAAACAACGGAGTGGGTACCAATTGCTTGCCTACAACTTCAACATCCACTACCCATGAGTTTCGAGTGTGGCATAACAGGACGACTATTTGCACTCTAACAACCACCAATATCCTTGAGTGGTTGAGTGGGAAGTAAACTATATAACTGATGACGTGCTTCACCATAATGGAGCCGATGTTCGTTGGCATGTAACTATGCAGTTAAGGTGCATGTTACTACTATGCATAACTTCAAATAGGTCACAACTATGCAATTGTAGGATACACAAATATCAAACCAACCTCAAGATCAATAAACATGCAACTAATCTATTAGGTAGAGTATATCTAATATTAACCAAACCCTAGATGTGTTTGATGATCAATTCTAAGTATTCGCATACAAGCGATGCTTTACATATCAGGAAAACAATAGCTAAGACTATATGGACATGATTTTGATCAACGCAAAGATCAAGCAACGAAAGTACCAAATGATAATATCAAATAGAACAAAGAAAAAATAAAGCAGCCTACTTGAAAAATAAAATAAATCATACATTTAAGTACAATGTACTACAAAATACAAAAAAGAAGTACCCGTCTTAAATATTGAATGTATCGAAGAGAACCTCCCATGATCAACCGTGTGTGTTCAAAGTCAAAGTCCTGTATCAAGGACTAAATTTAGCTATTTATAAAAATTATTAAAAGTAGTTAAGCTACATATAAACAAAATTAGGATAAACCCTAATTACAACATCCACTAAAATAAAAAAAATCTAAAAATAACTATGGGTTCCTTTTTAACCTAATTATCGTAATTAGGTTATTAGGTTAATTCCTGATTTAACCCAAGAAACTACCAAGTCAAAACCCAATCCTTGAATTCATACCATTCTAGCATCAAGTTCAACAACATAACACCAATTAAATACTCTACCACAACTTCCCCAAATCAATGGAGGCTCACGACAAATAAAAAGGATTGCAACAGATCATCCAAAATAGACCCATGCTCAAAAATAAAAGAGCTTATGACACAAGGTCACAATAGGGTTCCAAAACAAGAAAAACAATATAAGGTAGCTCCCAAATTCCACTCACAACAACACATATCATAACCAAACATCCAACAGATCAAATTTAAACTTACCACAGAGCTACCCATCTTCAAGCTCACGGTAAATACAAAAACAGGGCATAGGGATCAAGGAATCAAAACTTCTAACATTGCAAACAACCCTTAGCAACCTACTCAATCCCAAAACTAGAAACCAAAGTGCAAATAACCTTTCCCAAATCTGAAACCGATCCAAATTAGAACATACACAGCAACCTATGACCCAATTCAAAATCTTACCTAAAATGCAACATTCTTACCCGTACTGGTGCCGAAACAATCTTCCTCTATTCATATCCAATGCTTAGCCATTGAGGAAGATGGCAACAAGGCAATCATAGCAGGGTCCTCACAACGAAGGGCTAATCCACACACGATCAACGAGACAAGGCATTGGCACGAAGTGAAACAAAGGGTTCAGGGAAAACAACCAGACCACCATAAACCAAACCCTTACCTAATGGAGGATAGTCGACAAAGGATCAGAAAGGAATGGCGATCGGCTCATCGTGAGAGGAAGAGTGAAGACCAAGAGAAGCAGTGGCGCGATTTTCCGGCCTCGGCAACACCGACCATGGGCGAGGATCATCGTCGTAGGAGAGGGGAAAAGGAGTTTGCTGTGGCATCGCGTGTTTGCTAAGAGGAGAAGGAGTGGGGAAACCGGCGTCCGTTGTGTGGGGGAAGGAGTCAGGTGGAATAGAAGTAAGGTTTATAAGTTAAGGGAAATTTTTCAAAAAGGCCCTTTGTTTTTTGAGATATCTAGCTTACACCCTTAAGTTTTGATTTTTAATCAATTTAATCTCCTAATTTCCAATATTTAACATGAAGAGGATTAATCGATCGAACACAAATGGAAATTGAGGATCGGATGCGATCGGATCAAATAATAAAGGAAGCTTTGAGGTTTAGTCGGCTGATCAGGAGGATTAGTCAATTGATCAAGCAGATCACGTGGGGTTGATATGATCAGATCAAATGACCGATCTAGAAGTTTAGTTGACCGGAAAAGCTTGAAATTGAGTGCAAACACGGCAGGATCTAATTGGGTTCAATCAAACCAACCATATGTTCAATCAACTGGAAAAATTATATAAAAGAACCTTGAGATTGACGCTCAAAACAACAATTCTCTATGATCCAACTCTTCCATCTCGTTGTTTGAAGCAAACATTGCAAGTCTATATACCAATATGCCTATTGTTGTCAGTAACGTTTATATTACTTGAATTTCTTTTAAATAGATAGTATAGTGTTACTATTCTCTTATTCTTTATTAATGAGTTTTTCTCCTTCTCTGAAAATTTTCAGAAGAAGAGAATTAGTATATTTCCTAACCGAAAAAATCCATGAAATCATGGCCTTCGAGTAGCAGTCACTGGACTATGAATCAAATAACCATCTGAGTTCATTTGTTTGTTACTTCCCACTAGAGTACTCTATTTCAAAAAAGAAAAGAATTTTTTAATGACACGATATTCACTCCCTCCCTCCCCCTTTTGCCTTCCCTGTCCTATACAAAATGAACTTACTTTGAAGTGTTTTGGTCAAGACCATTAGCGAGTTTTAATCAAAACTAGCTGATGATGAGCATATCGTGTAGAAAATTTTAAAATTTTGATATAGTTTTAACGGCAATTTACCAAAGGGCGTACGCAACAATCGGTAATTACCAACGGGCGCACCATGGTTTTATTTTCACCAAAGGGCGCACTCATTATAGTGAACTTCCTCTTATACCCCTCATGTTATCTATTGCTTTTCTCTTTCTCTCTCAGTAATAAATTCTGAGACGTCAGCACATGCAACGTGATTTAATTACTGACTTTTATTTTAAAATAATATCTAATGGAATCGGCGCTAAATTAAAAAACGTAAGGTAAAAATTAAAAAAAAAATCACTTTAAAAATTTCTCATCCAACGTGATTTAAAAATATAAATAAATAATTTTTATTTTTATTAATAGAAATTAATATATTAAATAATATTTAATAAATATATTAATGTATAAAAAGTTTTTGGAAACAAACTGTTGGATTTAAAAATATAAATAAATGATTTTATATTTGATTAATAGAAATTAATATATTAAATAATATTTAATAAATATATTAATGTATACATATTTTTTGAAAAAACTAACCGTGGTAGCTTTCAGGCCCACGCTGGGCCTGAAATATTTTTATTTCAGGCCCAGCGTGGGCCTGAAATTTTTTATTTCAGGCCCAACGTGGGCCTGAAATTTTTTATTTCAGGCCCACGTTGGGCCTGAAATCTTTTGATTCAGGCCCGTCGGATGACTTCAGGCCCTCACTAAAAATTTTTTATTTTAAAAATATTTTTTATATTTAATTATTATTTATTAAATTAATTATTTATAGGATCTGAAGTTATTTGACTTCAAACCCTCCTGGGATGACTTCAGGCCCTGCGTTTGAATCTAAAATTAAGTGTTTTGATAGGTTTTTTTATATATTAATATATTTTTTAAATAGAAAAAAAATTTGAGTTCACGTCGGGCCTGAATCAAAAGATTTCAGGCCCAACGTGGTCTATTTCAGGCCCAGCGTGGGCCTGAAAGCTACCACGGTCAGTTTTTTCAAAAAATATGTATACATTAATATATTTATTAAATATTATTTAATATATTAATTTCTATTAATCAAATATAAAATCATTTATTTATATTTTTAAATCCAACAGTTTGTTTCCAAAAACTTTTTATACATTAATATATTTATTAAATATTATTTAATATATTAATTTCTTTTAATAAAATAAAAATTATTTATTTATATTTTTAAATCACGTTGGATGAGAAATTTTTAAAGTGAAATATTTTTTTAATTTTTACCTTACGTTTTTTAATTTAGCGCCGATTCCATTAGATATTATTTTAAAATAAAAGTCAGTAATTAAGTCACGTTGCATGTGCTGACGTCTCAGAATTTATTACTGAGAGAGAAAAAGAAAGGCAATAGATAACATGAGGGGTATAAGAGGAAGTTTACTATAATGAGTGCGCCCTTTGGTGAAAATAAAACCATGGTGCGCCCGTTGGTAATTACCGATTGTTGCGTATGCCCTTTGGTAAATTGCCGTAGTTTTAATCAAAGGAGTTCTGGGAATTCTTTAGTAGTGTTGGTAAGTGAGTATGACAAACTAGATAAAATATCTCAAGTTTGTACCAATTTCAAAAACTCGTTACTCTCTATCTAAGTTGTGAAATCCATATATGAGGACATAATCATACTCAGTAAGATGCAAGGAATGTAATGAACATAGTTTTAGCTAAAACTCATTGATAGTCCTATAATTTCTAGAATTTTAAAATCTTAATATAGTTACAACCAAGGGAGTTCTTGGAACTCTTCAGTGATATTGATGAGTAAATATGATAAGCCTAAGCTCTTTATTGAGTTTGTGCAAAATTATTTCTAAGTTATGAACATTTCAAAATCTAGGCGATGGAATGTAGGTCTGAGGGCGTGAATACAATATGGTGACTCCCAAGAGTATAATGATCATAATTTGAAATTATTCTAAGATCAACATAAGGCCATCAACTAGTTTTGATCAAAATTTATTGATGATTTTAAACACTTCAAAAATATTTTAAATAAAGTTCAATACACTCTTTGTAGCTTTAATTGCATACTCTCAAATATGAGTTGGGATATTAAAATAATGGTATTATTTTTGAAGCACCTAAGGAACAAGTTAAACCAACTCATTACACTTTTACTGTTAGAATGTGCAAAATTGGGGGGGGGGCTAAAATGGTAAAATTCAAAACAATAGGGGCCCTATTTGGATTAACCAAACTAGTGGGGTTTATGTGCAAAATACCAAAAACTAATTAAAATCCCTAAGGTTGTGTTTGGTTTGTATTTTCCAGTCTGTTTTTCATTTTCATTTTCTGTAGAAAATGCGGTTTTCTGAAAAACATGTTTGGTTTGTATTTTTCAGCTTTGTTTTTCAGAAAAAAACATAGCGTTTTCTGGAAAACTAGAGAATGAAATAAAGTCATTTTTCAGAAAACGAGAAAATGCGATTTTCAGGAAAATGAAAATGAAAAATGGAACAAACCAAACGCCCCCTAAGTTTTCCTCATTAACCCCTCTCCCCGTCTCTTTTCTCCCGATTCCCTCTGCTCAATGCCCGAAATCGCTGCCGCACCTTCTTCTTCATCTCCTTCCTCCTCCTCCCCCACGCACACCAAGTCGACGCCGACCCTCCCCTCACGCACGCGAGCGGTTCTCCTCCCCTCTCAGATTCGCCCGACGCCGCCCTCACTTCCTCTTCTCCTTCACTTGATTTGGCGCCAACCTGATCACACCGCCACCCTCGCATGGAACCCTAGCCAATGCCGACGCCGCCACACCATCCAGTTGTTAGTAATATGAGAGAGGTGTCCTAAGGCAATCACCTTATGATTGTAATCATTTACTTTAATAAATGAATATTCACTATTTGAGTATACATGTTCGTGTATTTGATTAAGATCTTAAACTCATTTACTGAATGCCCGTAATACAATTCACAGCATGAGAGAATTTGTGATGAATTCACAACTAGTGATTATCTCTACATGTGCAATTGTGAAGTATTGAAATTGTCCCTAGTCGATGAATTGATAAATACAGACACTATCAATTCTGTTGAGACTAGCATGGGTTATTCACTAATCAGCTGATTCTCACTGGCTGGTGACATTGGGATGTCCAGAGATAAACATGAATGCTAGTTAAGGGAACTAGTTCATTGGAGTGACTGGCTGTAAAACTTCATATGGTAATCTACATATAAATATGTCAATGAAGTTCTTACTGCAGCTTAAGTGCGATGTTCCTTTGACTTGCGGTGTTCAAGTCATCTTGGTCATGAAGACTTATACTTTAACATCTTAAGCAAGCATCTCCAAGGAGGTGTGGACCCAGGATGATTGGGTATAAGCCGAAGTGCCCGAAGATGTTTGAACAGCCTACAAAGGATTCACCACTCCTTGCGAGGAGATGTATACCCAAGGCCTATCGTCGGATTGTTACTCGAAGCCTCTAGCCAGAGCATCACATGTTCCGAGTATGAATCTCTTAGAAACATGAGAGTAATTAGAATCCGTTGGACGAGAAAGACATTACTTGGGCTAGGTGTGACGTAGTCAGCCTAGTGGGGACTGACACACATAGACCGTATCCTGAACCAAGTGGGTATAAGATGGTGAAGGGAATGAGGCACGATTCATTAAAGCTGCTGAAGGGTTTCAGAATTATTTCTGAGGTCAACCGTTGATCTTTCGATTAATTGGGGATCATGATGTACTACTAGGTGCCACTCATGATCGTTCTATAATTGGTTAATTATAGACGGCAAACATAAATCGAAAGCCTATTTAGTCACACGCACTATGAGTGATCCGAGGGATTTAAAATGAGTTCAAAATTGGATTTTCTGATTAAGAGAGATAAGTCGAATCTGAATTTTTCAGAGACGCATCGGAAGCATAAAATGGCTAAGTCTTTTGAAGACTTATTGGACGAATTAAATGAGTTGAATTCGTATGGTTTTAGCTTGGGTTTGGCCGGCCAAAGAGGGTCCCCACCTTCTTTGTTTGGTCGGCCACAACAAAAGGGGAAAACCAAATTTTGGTTCAAATTATAAAATAAACCGAGCGTGGTTTGTTTTATAAAATTATGGATAAAGAAATTTATATAAAGAAATTTATATAAAGAGATTTATTTTTCATAGAAATTAAAATGAACCATGGATTGGTTTATTTTATTTTATAAAATCAATAATGGATTGATTTACCATGATAAAGAAATTTATATAAAGAAATTTATATAAAGAAATTTCTTTCCATAAGAAAAGGGAGACATGGTTGTTTTTATCATAAATTAAATTATGATAAAAACTTGGCATGATGGAATAATTGATAGAAAAATTTATATGATAAATTTCTTATGAAAATTTATTCCATAAAAAGGAGACTTGGCGATTGTGAGGCTACTATATAAAGGAACCAAGGCAAGGCTTGGAAATAAATCTAAGAGATCTAGAAATAAGCCCTCTCTCTCTCTCCTTCTCTCCCTCTCCCTCCTCTAGTGCCACCGGCCTAAAAGGAGGACCCCTTTGTTGCCGTGAGCTTCATCCACCAAGCAGCTGCCGAAGAAGAAGAAGAAGCGGGCGCAACTCCTTCCTTCCTCCCGGAATCTTGATTCCGTTCTTCGCTTGGTGATTAGTCTTCCCATCTCTCTCTTGGTATTCTTGTCGTGCCTTTGGAGAATCTAGTAGTTCTTGTCGGCACGAAACTCGTGGATTTGCGAAGTCATCCCGAAGAAAACTCGGCGTGGATGCGAATAGAGGCGGAGCTTCCAAGGGACGCTTACGGTTGGATCTCGTCCCTTCCTTCGAGTTACGCGAGGTATTAAGTAAATTAGTTTACTTTCTGCAAAATTTTAATATATGACCATGTCTACACAATATAAAGTTGCATGCTTAGATGTGTGGTTAAATAATTTAGAAAATTATTTATGCTAAATCTTCCGCTGTACGTAATAAATTTTAAAATTACGAACCCGCATCCATGTCAACATGCACCCGGTCCCAACACCAGTTTCTCAGAGAGGTAGAAATTCTTAGCCAAACATCATCCTCATATGGTTTTGTTACTTGGTGTCTGCCTTGAGAATGCTTGTCTTGTGTATGAATACATGGAAAATGGAAGCCTTGAAGATCATCTTTTCGGTCATGGCAAGAAGCCACTTCCTTGTATTATTCGATTTCGGATTCTTTATGAAGTAGCTTGTGGATTTGCTTTTCTACATGGTAACAAATCTGAGCCTATCGTTCACCGTGATCTTAAACAAGGAAACTTTTGTCTAGGTTTTTTATATGCTGTGTATTCTACGTGGTGTGTTGAACTCTCTAAATAATTTAGTATAGTCTATAATTGTGTACGCAAGCTAGAAAGTATTTTGTTCTTGAGATGGATCCATGTTTTTGGGTTGGGGCTATTGTGTTTTGGGTTTGTTGTTACCGTGGGGTGTTGGTGTGAATCCCTATAGTAAATTCAAGTTGAGGATTAAATTTGTTTTGTTTTCATTAGAGTTGGGCCTTCGTGTGTTTCTTGTATTCTAACGAGCTTAGGTTTTGGATGCTTTGCTCGGTAGGTTTTGAATTAAGGTTGGGTTGTGATAGCAATATTCCTGATAAGATGGATAAATTGGTATAGCTTGAACTACTTGAATGTAGTCCCAAATTAGCGTGAGCTAATTATTTAAATATATGTAATTAAATAGAAGTTGTGATTAGGATTTGTTCTAATGGTGTTTAGTATTTTGTTTAGCTAAATTTTATCATTTATACAGGACCTTGACTTTGGACTTGTACGGTTGATCGTGGGTGATTCTCTTCTCGTATACGTTCTACATAAAAGGCGGGTACTTCTCTTTTGTATTCTTGTAGTTCTTTTACCTTAAATGCATGACTTATTATGTCTGAATAGGTCTGCTTAACCTTGATCATTGCTGTTGTTTATTTTAATATCGCCCGTTGATACATTTCTTATTTGACCTTCAAGTTTAATCGAAAATTCGTATCCGTACAGTCTCTCGTTGATTTTCTATTCTGTAAAGTACCACTCGTACGCGAGTACTTAGATATTCATTAAACACCACTAGGATGGTTGACATTAGAGACACCCTACCTAGTAGTATAGTTGCATATTCGTTACTTTCTGGTTGGTTTATGGTATTTGTTGATTTTGTGGTTGCATCGTTGTTATTCGATTGTTTGCGCGTATTGGTATCATGCACCATACCTGCACCGTTGCATACTGACAATAGTTGAGCTTCCATGTGGTTAAGCCGTCATCAGTTATCTAGTTGCTTTGCCCCTCAATCACTTGTTGTGGTAGTTGCTAGAGTGGGAGCAACCATCCTATTACGTCACACTCGACCACTCATGTACAGTGGATGTTGAAGTTGTAGGCAAACAGTTGACACCATCACCGTTGTTACCGAAGGATATCAGAGATGTTGATAGCTCCCCCTATATATCGGGGTTTTGGTGTAGTTGGCTCCCCAGCATCCTGTCCAGTCAACCACATATATCTGAGGTATTCATTGGAGTGCGTACAGTTGTCATAGCCCTACCCACTCGGCCACACAGATGTGATGACACATGCCATTGCATCATATGCATCTATTGCATTTATGCATTTTCTTGTATTTGTTGCATTTATATGAGCTATGGTTGCTGCATTTGGTTGACATGCATGTTTGCTTGATACTATGCTATCTCATATGTTTTCACGTTATTTTATACATGTTTTGATGTCCTCTATTTCTTAGAGTTTGTACACCGTTATTATCTGTTGTTTCCTATATCTTTATGATGTCATGTAATTGTCTATTCATATACCCGTAGAGTCCGCCCGGACTCACCACCCCTGCCTCCTATTTTTGTTTCAAGTAGCAGGTAGATGCACTACTTGGAGCCAGGAGTGGATCCAGTTGCCAGTCCCATAGTATTGAGTCAGTTTGGAGATTATGTTCTTTCCGTTTTTATCTACTAGTCTAGTATTTATTTTTATTTATCCGGTATCGTCTTAGTAGATTTTTATTTACATCTTGTTGGTTTGGTTTATTCATTTCTTTTGGTATATTCAGACTCTCTGCTATTTTAAATTTGCTTAAAGATATTAACTGCATGGTTGTGGATTTACTTACTATTGTGATGTCAGCCGTGTGTGGCTGAGCTATATTTATGTGGAGTGTTATGTATATTTGTCCCAACTTATCCGCCGTATAAGAAAGATGTTTCCCGATTTTCGAAAAAGCATGAGCTTCTAGGAGCATGACATTTACAATTATAGATTTTTGACAATTGACTAGAGTCCACATATGAAACACACAAAGTTTAGCAGTTGACCATAGTCTCAATTGTCTAGGTAGTAATAGGTTACTATTGTGACAAAAAAGGTGATGCGCTACCTAGGCATCTCTCCATGCCTGCCTAAGGTTTTTAGAAGGGGGATAAATTATGGTGACTGAGCGACGTCTTTTTAGGCAATCGGTTACTATTAGAGTAAAATATGATATCGTTCATCTCAATCAGTCTAGTATCGTCGACACCACGATCAGATACAAGCAGGTAAATTATGAGAGATATTTCTCCTAACACAATGACCTTTTGCATGTGGGAGGTTAGACATTCAACGATACATTTTGCACCTGTTAAGAATTGACCCAAGACCTATTAAAATAAACATCTATGTAAACATCAATTATGTTAATTTGTGAAAACAACAGTTAACTACTATTGCATCATTAATCAATTGCTAGTGCATTATCAATCTACTGATAATAAAGGTGGAGTATAATGAGAAATGAATACATATTTTGATAAATATGAAATTTAGGTATACAGTTTAGGAATTTAAAAAAGTTGGCTATGCAGTTTAGTTATTTGCAGAAAATTTTTTACGATAAGAGAGAATTGTTTTCTGTTACAAACAATAACTAACTGAAAAAAATATTTATCTTCACTTTTGAATGAAGCACCAATGTTCTTTTCCAGCCATTTCACGATACTTCTCCATTTCCCAAATCATGTTTCCACCACCAACATAAAGGGAAAACACTTAAAATAAAAAAAATATTAAATCAGATAGTAGACGAATTTGAGATGATCAATCTGGCTCTATGAAAATTTTCCATCGATTACCACGGTACGGTAAATCAGGAAGTGCTCGTGGTACGGAGTCTAGAAGCCCAGCGTCCCATGGTTCGTGTTCCATTTAGAGGAAAAATTTCTGTAAAACACGTCATAATTAGGGATCGAACTACGGATGTATGAAATAGTGATTAGTCGCTCTACCGGTGCACCATAGCACCGGGGGCGAAAACACTTAAAATAAGAAGAAAGACAAGCTAGCTTCATTAGTTTTATTAGTATACTGGAATAATCACTTTTAATTTAAGACGAAGAATCAATGCATGATCTTCACCCAGAAGATTTTGCATCTGTTAATTGAGAACGCAAAACGAAGCATCAATAATTTCCGTCAACTTCATCACACTTTTAACTTGCCAAATTTTTTGTTTAATTACAAGGTCAATATATATACAATTTTTATTTTTATTTTTGCCTCCTCCCATGTTCTATATATGAAATTCTCAGGAACAAGCTACAATGGAAGCCTGTGGTTGTTCTTCGTTGGAGACAAACACGGCCATGGCTTCCTCCCGGTGAAAACTTTTCTGCTGCGCTGCGATAAACGACTCTACCATCCGCCGGAATTCATCAGCCTCTTCGTTATACCCCTCTGCAGCCGCCGCCTCCCCACCGGAGAGGGCTGATGCAGATCGTCGGAGATCCCGCTTAGTAGTCAGGCGACGCTCCATCTTCTCCGACCTGCTCCTCCGGCACGTTTTCTTTTCTTTTTTTTCCCCGGCCACGGGAGATATAATCTCCTCCGTCTTCTGTGGCACTTCCGCCGCCACCGGCGGCGCCCTGCTTTTGCACGCGAGGAACTGATCGTAGATGTCGCTGCCGCCGGAGCTGGAGGTAGAATGGCGGCCGGAAAGGGCGAGGAGGGTGAGGATGATAGCGTTTCCGAGGAAGAAGACGAAGCGGTGACCGCGGAGGAGAGTGAGGAGGCGGAGCGAGAGGTCGAGGGCGAGGTTTACGGCGGCAGGGAGGCGGACGGAGGACCAGGAGAGGAGTATGAGCGTGCCAAGGGCCTCGATGCAGCGGAGGAGCGTGTATATGCGGCCGATTCGGCGGTAGCGGCGCCTGGCTGCGATCTTCTCCGCCATGACGGGATCCATTTAATTGAATTGAATTTAAGCAGCTAGCTAGCTAAACGAACGCTGAGGTTCTTTTTATATTGAAGACTTCACTTCAATATTAATAAATAAATAAATAAAAATATTGAAAACGTAGAGCATTATTATTCATATTCGTTGTGGTAGCGGCATCTGGAATAATCTGATTAATTAGGGATGGAGAATGTTTCAGGGAAAAGAAATGGATCAGATGCGATGACATATAGTGCTTCATCTACATGCATTTGATCCGACTCATCATGTTCTTATCCATGATTCGCAAGGTCGCAAGCTAAAACATAAGCACCAGCACAAATACAAACACAATTGAGTTTTTTGTTTTTCAGAAACAGGTGGACGTGGAGGGCCTTCCAATTGAAGATGCCTTCTTTGAGTTTGCACGTAATTGTTGAAATAGATAACACGGAAGCTAGTAGACATGAAAGAAAGAATAGAGACAAAAAATAATAAGAAAATAATTAAAAAGAAGATAATTGTTTTTTTTTTATTGATCATGATTATCATAGGCTAACAAGCCTATTTATATAGACACGTTGTCAAGATAAAATATGAAAAAAATATAATGATAAATATGGTAATATATTATCATGAATATGGTAATAATATATATAGAACTAATTACAAATATCATAATAATAGATATAAAACTAATGGTAAACATGATTTGGATTGGAATCCAAATATGGTAAATGATCAATAATTAAAATCAATTTTTGAATCTTCTTAACTGCTATCTTTGTCATCATTACCCCCGATAAACTCAATGAGAAATTCTTGAACGTTGATCCCGTTGAGTTTGGTTGTCAATAATCAATCAAATTTTTTAGAACAAACACCACCAATACAATACGATAGATCTGCTGAACTTTACCTTTGATGAAAAAATACAACAACTAGAAGGAGATAAGGAATTGTTGTTTGAAAGTCGATATCTGATATGTCATCAAAATAAGAGCAATAGAAAAAGAAGACTGCAATATGGTGGCTAAATATGCTGAAGTAGACAAAGAAAATTAGCTATTATATGATGAGCAAAACCCTAAAAAAGCCTGCTATTTGGCTATTAAAAAGACACAATACTCATGGAGGAAAGACTGCTGCAAAGTAGCTATTGTTGAAGAGATGGAAGAGAAGGAAAAAAAAAATAAGAGAGGGAGAAAAAGAAAGGGACGAAAATTTGATGTTCCTAAAATTACGAAGAAGGAAAATGATAATACTTTTGCTACGAGAAAAAGAATAAGAGAAAGAATAAAAAGGAGAGATCAAACCATGCTCCTGTTGGATTCCTTGAAGAAAGAAAGAAGAAGATAGGAAGGAGAAGAAAAGAAGATAGTAAGAGGGAAGAGAAAGATTAAGAGGAAGAAATTTGTTGGTAACACGCTCCCAGAGGCATATGCTTACTCGAAAATCGGGCAGCATCTCCCCTGTATGGCGGATAAGTTGAGATAAATAATACATAATCTATCATCACATAAGGTGGCTCAGCCATCAAAACTGAAAATTAAATACACAACTACGCAGTTTATATGAATATGAAATATAAAGATAAACTAAGCTTAAACATTTCAAACCGTTATTGTCTTTTAGTAGAAATAAAGCTAACGAAAAATCGAATAGCGACAAAACTCCAACATGAGTCCAAAGATGAACATACTTCTACTGCGACAATATCAGACTAATAAAATATATCCAAACTAGGAAATAAGAACACGGAACTCACGAAGTATAGAAAATAAAGCAATTGCGAAAAATAAACTAAACCCAACTCCAAATGAACTAACACGGTGGGACTAGCAACTGGATTCTCTCCTGGCTCCAAGTAATACATCTACCTGCTACCTGAAACAAAAATAGGAAGCAGGGGTGGTGAGTCCGGGCGGACTCTACGGGTATATGAATAAACATAGCATGTCATCATAAAGATATATGAAATAGCAGAAATACAATGGTATACAGTCTCTAGGAAAATAGAGGAACTCAAAACATGTATAAAACAACGTGAAAACCTACGACATAGCGTAGTATCAAACAAACATGCATGCCAACCAAATGCAGCAACCATAGCTCATATAAATGCAACAAATACAAGAAAATACATAAATGCAATAGATGCATATAATGCAATGACATGTGTCACCCCTGACGCCAGTCAAGCCGCCAACACATCACATCTGTGTGACCGAGTGGGTAGGGCTATGACAAATGTACGCACTCCAACGAATACCACAGATATATGTGGTTGAGTGGACAGGATGTTGGGGAGTCAACTACTCCAAAACCCCGATATATAGGGGGAGCTATCAATAGCTCTGATATCATTCGGTAACAACGGTGATGGTGTCAAATGTTTGCCTACAACTCTAACATCCACTGTACATGGGTGGTCGAGTGTGGCGCAACAGGACGGTTGCTCCCACTCTAACAACTACCACAACAAATGATTAAGTTGCAAAGCAACTAGATGACTAACGACGACTTAATCATATGGAAGTCCAACAGTCGTTAGTATGCAACGGTGCAGATATAGTGCATGATACAAATGAACAAACAACCGAATAACAACGATGCAACGCTATAAACAACAAATATCAGAAACCAACCAGAAACCAACGAATATGCAACTAAGCTACTAGGTAGGGTGTTTCTAATGTCAACCATCCTAATGGTGTTTAATGAACAACTAAGTACTCGCGTACGGACAGTACTTTATTGAATAGAAAATCAATGAGAGACTGTACGGATATAAATTTTTCGATTTAAACTTGAAGGTCTAACAAGAAAAGTATCAACAGGTGATATAAAATAACAACAACAAGGAACAAGATCAAGCAGACCTATTCAGACATAACAAGTCATACATTAAAGGTAAAAGAACTACAAAACTACAAAGGAGAAGCACCCGCCTTTTTTGTAGAACGTGCCCAAATAAATCTCCCACGATCAACCATGCGAGTCCAAAGTCAAGGTCCCGTGTCAAGGACTAAATTTAGTTATTTATAAAATTAAACAAATAGCTTAACAAGCTACTAAACATAATTAAATTAAATCCTAATTATAACGGCCATTTTATTAAATCTAAAACAACCAGATGTTCCTTCCTAACCAATTAGGTTTAGTTTCCTAATCACTACATTCATAAGCCGCATCTCACAAAACTCACAAGCTGTGATCAAACTCAGCAACTAAGCTACTAAGTAGGGTGTCTCTAATGCCAAACATCCTAGTGGTGTTTAATGAACAACTAAGTACTCGCGTACGAGCAGTACTTTTCAGAATAGAAAATCAACGAGAGACTGTACGGATATAAATTTTCGATTTAAACTTGAAGGTCAAACAAGAAAGGTATCAACAGGCGATATAAAATAACAACAACAAGGAACAAGGTCAAGTAGACCTATTCAGACATAACAAGTCATGCATTGAAGGTAAAAGAACTACAAGACTATAAAGGAGAAGTACCCGTCTTTTTTTGTAGAACGTGCCCAAATAAATCTCTCACGATCAACCGTGCGAGTCCAAAGTCAAGGTCCTGTGTCAAGGACTAAATTTAGCTATTTATAAAATTAAACAAATAGCTTAACAAGCTAGTAAACATAATTAAATTAAATCTTAATTATAATGGCCATTTCATTAAATCTAAAACAACCAGATGTTCTTCCTAACCAATTAGGTTTAGTTTCCTAAGCACCACATTCATAAGCCACATCTCACAAAACTCACAAGATGTGATCAAACTCAGCAATAATATAAGAAAGGTTCAACTCAGTTAGGTTCATCCAATTATCATTAAAAATATAAACTTCCATTTTATTTACTCTTAAATCACAAAAATTTCCTCTTAGCCTAATTTACCCAATTTAGGTTATACGATTAAACATCAAATTTTAACCCAAAGAGCAATCTTCGAATCCAACCCAATATCGATATCAATTCCTCATAAATCAAATAATTAACCTAATTATTTCTCCATTAGTTAATTAATCCACTCATTAATTAATTATTCAAGTAATCAAATGCCCAATGTTTTAATTTACTATCATAAATCCAATTATAAGAACCTTACAAAACTCATTTCCCAGCCATTCCAACTCTATTCCTACTTATCAAAAGGGAATATCACACGGCAACTTCATCGAGTACAAAAACAAAGTATCAATCTTCAACGCTTGCTCATGGCACCACACCAAAATCTCACGCAAGGCACAACACCACATCAACAGATTGCTCTCATAATTTCTGCCGCACCTCCACAAGAAATTCTCGGCAGATCAAAAATCAAGAGCAACCCTAACATCCAACCAAGCATCCCAACAAATTTGAACATAAGAAATCCAACTTCAACAAATGCAATTCTTGCCTCTACTCTGCGCATAGGAACCTCGGGCAAAATCGAGAGGGGAGGAGAACCGCTCACGTGCGTGAGGAGAGGGTTGGCGTCAGCTTGGTGTGCGCGGAGGAGGAGGAGAAGAAGAAAGGGCGGCGTTCGGTGTGGTGCAGGGAACCGCTCGTGCGGTGCGGGCGGCGTCGGGGCGGAAACACGGGGAAGAGAAACGGGAGGAAAAGGAATTAAACAGAGGAAAAGTAGGGTTTAATAATGTTTTTGGCTTTTTGCAAAAAGGAATTCCAAGTTTGAATAATTCCAACTAGGCTCCTAATTTTCAAATTTACCTCTAAAAATTCAGTATTTAACAGCTGGTAGAAGATTATTGCCGAAACCGAAAGAAAATAAGGAGAATAAAAAGGATAGAGAACCTGAGGGAGGGAAAGGAAAGACATGTATCCCATCAAGAAAAGAGGAGATAGAGAAATAAGAGAAAAGAATTAGGAAAAGAAAAGAAATTAATAAGAAGAAAATTATGATGAAGGTTGGTGGGAAAATGATATGGAGTGAAAAAGGAGAGATCAGGTTTTTATTTTTAAGAAAAGTAGAAAAAAAATGAAAGAGGAAGAATTATAAGAATTCTAAAAGTGATTCATGAAAGAAACGCACAATTATGACTTTGAGAAGAAAATTTCTGAAGAGCTTCTAGACAAGGTGAAAGAGAATGCGTCAACTATAAACAAAATTGTTGAAGAGCTCGCAGCTTAAAGATGATGTACGCCCGCCCATCTGAGAGAAGGCGTTGGGGCCCATTTGGTGGAGAGGAATGTCAAAGTAAGTGGAGATGCCCATGAAGAAAGGGAGGAGAGGAAAACGGAGCCCTAACTCTACCTGTCGTAGCAAGCCGGTAAAGAATTCTAGGGGGAGGTTCTACAGGCGACTGGTCCACCCTAGGGACTTCTACCGTCATCTCGGCCGAAATGCCGTAGGCCTCACAGGTCGCTCGTAGGGTTTCCTGCCTCACCCTAGAAGACGTGGACTCGTACCACTCCGGTTGGTATCCCTTTTCCGGGGTCCCCTTCTTTCCCTGATCTTTCTTACTCTCCTTACCCATGGTTCCTAAGGAAGAAGGTGAGAACGAAGAAGAAGACTTACGCGTGGAAAAGAGTCCTTAGAGGAAGAAGACGAGAACGATGTCTGCAAACGCTGCTAATCGACGATGCCAGAAGGTGAACGGACGCTTTTGCCTCCCCTTTTTATAGGGAAGAAGCTGCCTGCGTGCGTACAATGGGGGCAAGGCACGTGGACAGTGATGAACAACCATCTCGAGGCGTCACCGCTGGCGAGGCGGCCATTTGATAGAGTCCTATAGCGCATATTAGTAGGAGATCGTGAAAAGAGAAGTTTGAGTACGTGGCAAAGGCGCATTTGCGAAGGGGTTTTGTCACCATTAAGAGACCCCATTCACTTTTAATGGATATAGACAACTATCATTTTTGTGCCTCGAAGTTCGTAGAAGCCTTTTTGGAAGACTAATTCAAAGGGATTGCCTTGGACTCAGGGACGAATGTTTCGATTCACGAACCCGACAAGCCACCAATATAGTTGTAATAGATATATGGACCCACCACGGCATAGCTTCTCTTCGTTACACCACCAGTCTAATCAGTCAGTCATACTTCCTTCGATTAGACTTGAAGGGAGGGACTTGTGATGGGGTTGAGTATCCCATGGTTGACACGTGGAATGAAGAAGTTATGTCTTAAGGTCCACCGAGTCTGAACGACTCTCTCAGACTCTCGAGACCACCTCGGGCAGGTAGACTCCCGAGACCACCTCGGGCAGGCAGACTCTCGAGACCACCTTGGGCATGCAAACTCCCGAGACCACCTCGGACAGGTAGACTCCCGAGACTACCTCAGGCAGGAAATCTCCCGAGACTCTCTCAGGAAAGCGGAGCCCCCAAAAAGTCATAGACTCAATAACCCGACTCCAATAACCGTTAATCTTTCTTGTTCAGGAAAGGTGACGGATAATTATTGTCATTTACATGCGACAATTAAGGCTCAATAATCGCGGGAGCCATTACCTAAAAGCTATTTGTTAACCGACAAGCATGGGACGTGGAGGAGATTGGAGATGCGTGCGATCAAGCCTACGAGTATATAAGGTACTCCAACCCCCCAAGTAAAGGGGTTACTCTCTCTGAACTCACAACTCCTCCTTAGTTCTTTTCTTGCCATAGACTTAAGTACTGACTTGAGCGTCGGAGTGGACTCCACCGGAAAATCTCCAGCGTGTTCCCATTAACGCTCGTGTTGATCTCGCAGGGTGTTATCTCCTTCCCTTTCGTCACCATCCTCGTGTGCTAGACTCTGGTGTCTGGCCATCCTCGTCGATTCCTTCCGGAACATGATAGTTGCAATATTGGAGCTTCCATAACCTTTCTTTTAAGAAGTTCAAAGCTTTGTTGTGCCTCCTCCGTCCACTTGAAGTTTCTACCTTTCAAACATTCAGTTATAGATGCAATAATAGTATTGAAATTTTTAATAAACATGCAATAGAATTTAGCTAAGCTATGAAAACTTCAAATATCATGGAGAGATTAGGAGTTAATCAGCTTATAATAGCTTCAAATTTATCCCCATTCATCTTGATGCCATCCTAGGAAATAACATAGCTTAAGAAAACTAGGCTATCTGTGAAGAAAGGACTTTCTTCAAATTAGCATACAGCTTAATTTGGTCTCTTAGTACTTCAAGAATTTGTTACAGATGTTCCAAATGTTCTTCCTGGTTAGAACTATGCACAAGAATGCCATCAAAGTCGACAACAATAAATTTTCCAATGAATGGTTTAAAGACATGATTTAGAAGTTGCAAAAATTGTAGAAGGAGCATTGGAAAGATTGAATAACATAACCAACCATTCATAAAGACCATACCTTGTTTTAAAGATTGATTTTCATTCATCTCTTTGTCTCATGTAAATTTGATGATATCCACTTCGAAGATCAATTTTGGAGCTAATGTTGAACTCATGAAGTTGGTTGAAAAGATCATCAAGGTGGGGAATAGGATAGCTGTATTTGCTAGTGATTTTGTTCTCCGTTTACTATCAATGTAAATGGGTCACCAACTATCTTTCTTTGACATAAGAAGGCTCGGGATAACACAAAGACTCTTACTTTCTTAGACAAGATCTTTAGACCAAAGGTCCTCAACTTGCCTTTGCACTGCATAAGCCTTAGGATTCATTCTATAGGTTGCCTTGTTTGGAATTGAAGCAACGAAGACTAAATCAATGCAATGTTGAATATTTCACATTGAAGGGAGAACTGGGGGAATTTCTTTGGGCACCAGATCTTGAAATTCTTGGAGAGACTGAACTTGTGAAGGGACAACATGACCTTCATTTTCTTCCAAAACTACCAATACAAATGCCACAACAATTCACATATTGCCATTTCTAACCACATAGCATGGATTTTCGATTTGGAGGGGTGATTAATTTCAAAATTTTCAAATATTAGTGTAAATTAATTTTCACCATCCAAAAGTCTAAATTTAAATTTAAGGAGTTGAAAATGAACTTAAATTCAAAAACTTTGACCTTAGCCATTGGTTTTAGTTGAAACAATGATCCGTTGATCCCTATAGCATATCTATGACTTAAAATCGAAGAATCATTTATGATGTCACTTTGTCATATATTTAGCATTCATACATATAAGATCTTCATTCCGATCTAAATAACCATCCGAACTAGCAATCTAATAAAATAAAGTTTATACATTATAAGTCTCCTTTAATTAATTAAACATGAAAGAAGAGGAAAGGAATAAAATACCCTTTTGGAAAACTGTTATTTTTGAGAAAAATAGAGAAGACAAGATATGGAGGAAGAAGCAAAAGAGGAGAACTTTACTTTCTTCATTATAGCAAACTTGACAAGTTTCGGTGAGCTCGACAATGATGGTAAAATACAGTTTATATAGATATATATATACCATAAATAAGATTTTAAAAATGGAAACAACTTTATAAAAAATTTTAGAATAATTTTCTAAAATTTTTGAAAAGGTTTGCATGGATAATTGGGTACAAGATAGGTTAGATATGAATTAATTGAGGAAAAACTTTAATTTCGGAATTTACTTATATACAATTTATATATTGCCCTAACCCTCCATCACTTCCCCCTCATTGCGCGACAACCACCCCCGCTGTCGACCACTGGAGAGGCGATGATGCCGCATGATCGCCGAAGCCAACACGCGTTTTTGATCCCTCGTTCCTCCATGTCCGCAGGCCTCCTCTCCTCCTCTTCCTCCCGATCGCAACCAGCGCCGATGCCACCTTGATCTCGACGACTCCTCTCCTCACCGTTAGTCGTCCCTCCATTAGTTATCGATCCCGCCCTTGAGGTCGGCCATCACCAAGGTCAACCAACACCTTGTCCCGCACGAAATCATACCTAGCTCCGGGGTGGAGGATTTGAACAGCAGAAATGCTCGCTGGGAGATCGCGCTTCAGGTAAGAACCGATCCTTGGTGCTGATCTTGACGAATGTGTAGCTAATGTTGGATATCATGTGAATGGAAAGGGAGGTGTGGAGGAAAGAAGCTCCTTGGTGAGTGGGACTTTAGTCCCACATTGAGAGTTTCTAGTGAATGGAAAGGGAGGTGGAGAATAAAGAGACTCCATTGTGAGTGGGGCTAGTCCCACATTGGGAGTTTTAAGGCATAATTGTTGGTTTATATTGTTTCACAAGAATCTTAATTGTGAACAAATGCAAGTGGAGAGGTTCTCTCTCACGCGTGGGTGCGCAGGGGGGGTGCAAATCCAGGGCCCGGATTTGTACTGAACCAAGTGAACTCGTGTGCATACACGACTTACGCGCGTCGAATGTTCGACCGGTCGGGGCAAAATTTATCCAAGCAAATTTTTTGCTCAAATATAACTGATGCATTAACTCTTGATTAATGAAAAATCAGTAACCCCCAGACATTTGGATCTGGCCGATGAATTGGTAGTAAATGACGATTAATTCAGTCATTGATTACTACGGGGTCTGAGCCAATATAAAGAGGTTGTGACCGAGTGTGAATGACGGATAGAGAAGAAATTATCTTCCACCTCCTTCCCGACCTTCCTTGATAGCGTTCGGGTACTTCCTCAGGTCGCCACGAGCAACGAGTGCTTCGTTGTGCCCGTGGTCCCGCTGTTGTATCATGAGAGACAGGCGTCCATCGGAGCCTCGAATCACCGCCGGAGGAGGACAAATCTGTTTCAAGGAAACTGCGCTGCGCAGGCCTCAACAACTTCCTGGTCGGGAGACGTCCGACTACTGCTCGGGAGCTCAGGAGGTCCTAGTCGGGAGACTCCGCTCGGAATTCCAACTTGGGAATTCAGCTTGGGAGATCTGGTCGGGAGCTCGGGTGATGCTGCTCGGGAGACCTGGTCGGGTCAGGAGATACTGGTCGAGAATTCCAGTACGAGAGACTACACCCTGCATAAAAGGGAATCTCGGGCTACTCAACAGATAAGTTAAAATTTGTATAATTTCAATTTAGTTTTCTTAGCTCCCCATGAAAAGGAGCATTTCCTCTAGCAATCTTGAAACAGATTTTGTTTCTGTTAAGATGGACACGGAAAGTGTTGAGGTGAAATAGACTCATCACTAGGCCCCCTCCGCCCCGATTGGGAATGTCCCGATCAACCATGGTGAAAATCCAGAGAAGTTCACTGGGTTGAACTTCAAGAGGTGGCAACAGAAGATGCTCTTCTACCTGACCACGCTCAATCTGGCTCGATTCTTGACCAAGGACCCTCCCAAGCAAGCTGAGGTTACTGAGGTGGAGGCTTGGACTCATTCTAAGTACCTATGCTGAAACTACATCCTCAACTGTCTGGCCGACTCACTGTATGTTGTGTACAACACGAAGAGAACGACTAAAGAGCTATGGGAGTCCTTGGACAAGAAATACAAGTCGGAGAATGCAGGGGCCAAGAAGTTCATCGTGGGTCGATTCTTGGACTACTTGATGGTTGATTCTAAGATTGTGATTAGCCAAGTCCAAGAGCTTCAGGTGATCCTACATGAGATGCACTTAGAAGGTATGGTTCTGAGTGAAACATTCCAGGTAGCAGCCATCATTGAGAAACTGCCTCCCGGCTGGAAGGATTTCAAGAACTACCTAAAGCACAAGCGGAAGGAGATGATGAACATGGAGGAACTCGTTGTTAGACTTCGCATCGAAGAACACAACAAGGGTTCAGAGAGAAATATGTTTCTCAGGCTACTGTAAAAGCCAACATGGTCGAGTACGGACAAAGCTCGAAACGGAAGAATTCTAAATCTTCCAAGCTGGGACCCAGAGGAGGCATCACCAAGAAGTTCTCTGGGAAGTGCTACAACTGTGGCCGAGTTGACCACAAATCTTCGGAATGCAAGAAACCGAAGAAGAAGCAGGAGGCCAACCTGAATGAGGGACCAGAAATGGAAGACCTCTGTGCCATGGTCTCTGAATTAAACCTGGTAGGTTCATACCCGCGGCAATGGTGGATCGATACTGGAGCCACCAGACATGTGTGCTGCAATAAGGAACTGCCCCACAATTTTGAAGAAATTAGTGGAGAGAAGCTGTTCATAGGGAACTCGGCAGCCTCGGAAGATGACCTCGGAAGATGAACTTGACATCATGGGCCAAGGGAAAGTGGTGCTGAAGATGACCTCGGGCAAGGATCTCACTCTAACCAATGTGTTGTATGTTCCTGAGATTCGAAGGAATCTAGTGTCCGGATCATTATTATGCAAACATGACTTTCGCATTGTGTTTGAGTCAGACAGAGTTGTACTATCGAAAAAGAGAATGTTTGTGAGAAAGGGCTATGTATCTGAGGGATTGTTTAAGCTTAGTGTAATGGCCATTAGGCCTAAGATAAATAAAATAGAGAGCTCTTCTACTTATATGTTTGAGTCTTCGTGTTTATGGCATGGTAGACTAGGACATGTAAATCATGATATGATTCGTATATTAATAAACATGCAAAGCATACCGACATTCCACCTTGACCCAAAACACAAGTGTGAGACTTGTGTTGAAGCGAAGTTGACAAGGTCATCCTTTCAACACGTTGAAAGAAGCAGCGAACCACTCGACCTAATTCACACCGATGTATGTGACCTTAAAGGTACACCGACACGTGGTGGGAATCGATACTTCATTACTTTTGTTGATGATAACACAAAATATTGTTATGTGTATCTTCTCAAAAGCAAGGATGAAGCTATAGAGATATTCGTTCTTTACAAGAATGAGGTTGAAAACCAACTTAATAAGAAGGTTAAGGTGGTTCGAAGTGACCGAGGAGGTGAATATGTATCACCATTCACTGAGTTGTGTGCTGAACATAGGTTCAAACACGAAACAACAGCTCCTTATACCCCTTAGCAAAATGGAGTTACTGAGAGAAAGAATCGAACTCTTAAGGAGATGATGAATGCTCTTCTATTGAGCTCTGGACTGCCAGACTTCATGTGGGAGGAAGCTGTGTTAACAACTAATTACCTTTTAAATAAGATCCCTCGGAAGAAAATAGATAAGAGCCCTTATGAGTTGTGGAACGGAAGACGACCATCCTATAAATACTTACAAGTATGGGGGTGTCTTGCCAAAGTTTTGGTGCCTGATCTGAAAAAGGTTAAGATAAGACCAAAAACTATTGATTGGATATTTATCGGATATACACATAACAACAATGCATATTGGTTTTGTGTTTATGAGTCACAATTACCGGATATATATAAGAACTCGATAATAGAATCAAGAAATGCCTCATTCTTCGAGCAGGGGTTTCCATTTAAGACCCGAGAGGATGCTAGCTCCTCAAAACGGGTGGAGGAAATGCCAGAGGAAGAAGCAGAGGATGATGAACCAGTTGAGGCTGCGCCTCGGCGGAGTAAGAGAGCTCGGGTGGAAAAATCTTATGGATCAGATTTTGTCACTTTCATATTGGAAGGTGAGCCCCAAAACTACTCTGAAACTGTGAACTCTTCTGAGGGACCTCACTGGAAGGAGGCAATTGCATTTGAAATGTAATCTATCTTGCAAAATCACACTTGGGAACTTGTGGATCTTCCTCCGGGGAGTAAACCATTGGGTTGCAAGTGGATCTTCAAGAAGAAGATAAAATCAGATGGCACAATTGACAAGTATAAGGCTGGATTGGTGATTAAAGGTTACTGACAACGAGAATGCCTTAATTACTTTGATACGTATTCTCCGGTGTCGAGAATAATTTCCATTAGAGTGTTTTTGGCTATTGCTGCTCTATGGAACTTGGAAATACATCACATGGATGTAAAAACGGCCTTTCTAAATGGGGATTTAGAAGAGGAAATTTACATGGAGCAACCTGAGGGGTTTTCTGTGCCAGGACAGAATAATCAGGTTTGCAAATTGGTGAAGTCTTTATACGGCTTGAAACAAGCTCCAAAGCAGTGGCATGAGAAATTTGATAATGTCATGCGAGAAGGTGGATTCAAAATCAATGAATGTGATAAATGTGTTTACACGAAAGTCACAAAAGATGACTTTGTCATCTTGTGCTTATATGTAGATGACATACTTATCATTGGGAGTAATGATAAGATAATCAAATCCACAAAAGACATGTTGAACTCAAGATTTGACATGAAAGACATGGGCTTAGCTGATGTGATTTTAGGAATCAAAATTCTTAGAATAGCTGAAGGACTTGTTCTTAGTCAGTCCCATTACGTGGATAAGATTCTTGAGAAATTCACTAATGGTGATACTTGTTGAGGCAATCTGTGGTCCGGAGTGACCATGTGTTTTGATGTTTGGGCAAAGGGTTTAAGTTAGGTTTACCCTTGTGATCTAATATGTGTAATTGAGTGTGCAGGATTGCAGGTTTACACATATTGACTTGGCTGGACGGCTTCGGTATGGTGATGGGTTGCATGGAGACAAGATGGAGGCTTGTGTGCACCCGAGGGACCTTGGTATAGCAGGGATGATGAGCCGAGGGGCACGGACTTCGAGGCATACGTGAAGGATGACATAGAGACAAGTGTTGGATCGGGTTGGACCGGCTAGAGGGGGTGAATAGACGGTAAAAAAAATTATGAAAATGGAAGGCACTTCTTTAAAAAAAAACTTGGTCGCAACTAAGGACGTTGCTTCCAAGGCAGTGGACGCTCAATAAAAATCTCCTTGTGGCGGAGAAGCCTTATAAAAATAGTACACTAGACTTTTAGAGATTTTACAAGAATGAATAAAAATGATTGATTGAAAAGGTTGAAACTCTAAGCCTATTTATAGCCTAAGAGAATAAATCTGGATTGTTGATTGTTGAGGAATTTTCTCTTGACCGTTGATCCATGGATGTAATCTGGATGGTTGATCTTGGATGGGATTAAACTGCATCCATTGGATCTGATTAAAGGATAAAGTTATCCTTTAAGAGATAACTTTGTCTTCTGCTCGCAACAGATAAATAACTTTATCATCTGCTCGCAACAACTTTAATCACATCTCTTCCTTATCCTAGTCGGTAAGGTTGGTGATATACGCAGGCGAGGTTGCTAGTTCGAATCTTTACAGCAATAAATAAAATTCCTTTTGTTTCAGGTGCCTGGTTTGACTTGGTCAAACTGACCAGTCTTTTGGTTCATCATCTGGGTGATTTCCGGCCAACCGGAGTTAGGCTCACCTGAACCCGACTCCGGCCTTTCGCCCCTCGAGCGTGCTTCCTCCCGGTTTCCCGTCCATCGGGCGTCGTGTATGTCCTTCTCGATCCACCGATGTACTCTTCCGCAGCTTCCGCGTCCCTCGGATTGTACCCAGCCCGTCAGCTCACTTCCCCGCACAATCCTTCTCGTCCGCTACGTCTTACACTCGACTTCCTCCGTACCTAAGCTCCTGCACACTTAGCAGAGGGATTAAACATACCAGGACCTAACTTAAATCGGTTGATCACATCAAAAGCAACCAGGGGTACTTACAATCTCCCCCTTTTTGATGTGCATCAATCCGAGTTAAGTTAGGGTAATCAAAATAAAAAAAAACATGCATAATAATGTAAATAGTTTAAGTTCAAAAAAAACTTAAATTTCGAGTAAATTAAAATTTTACCCCTTAACTTAATACTATTCCTCCGCCTTTGATCACATCAAAAAAATGGGGAAATAGAATTAGGGAAAAAGAAAATTTTAAGTGCAATAAAAAATATTCTAAGTGAAAAAAATCGCATTGTCATAAATTTTTCAAATTTAAAATGACATATTTTTTTCAAAGTTAGTTCCATTATTTTTTGTAAAAAAATAACTTAAAAAAATCCAAAAAAATGTTTGATAAAATCCATAGCTGATGAGGAGATTAAAAAAAACCGGATCTAGTCAAAATATTTTTCTATCGAATTTAAAAAAAATCATATTTCAATAAACAATTCTTAGAAAATCGAAAAAAATCTAAATATTTTTATTAAAGTCGAAGATGAAGATATGAGTTTGGACAAAAATTTTGAGTTTTAAATTCGTTCATCAAGTCCAAAAATGACAAACCAACACATAAGAGTTCTTGAAGAATAAATTTTAAAAAATTGGAAAAAATACTTCGAAAAATTTGAAAGAAGTTCCAGTAGATAGACAGCATAATTGTGCATAAAACAATAAAGACATAATTTTTGTTAGAGAAACAAAATGCGCACATATATAATCTCAAAAAAAAAATTATCAGTTTAATACAAATTTAGGAACCCAAAATAAATTCCTGTATTAATTAAAAACTTAGGCGGAATATAGCTTTTGGGTACTTTTTTTAAATTGACCCTTGTGGTTTTTAAAATACCAATTTAAATTATCAGGAAAGCTATTTTTCTTTTGTCGTAAATATGCAATATCAAGTTCTAATTTTTGCACTATGTTTTTCAAATTATCATTTTCATTTTTCAAAATATCAGAAAAGGATGTAAGTGTTAATTCATTTTTTAATTTTTAATTTTCTTTTTCTAATCTACAATTAGATTTGAGCAAGGCTTTAACTCCTGCATATAATTGATCATGAGGAAGAAAACAAACCTCACTTACCGGGTCGCTTTCGAAAAGCGAGATTCCTCTTTCGTCATCGGTTTCTTCTGACGTCTCTCCCCCTTCATCAGTGCTCCCTTCTTGATGATTTGCCATCAGCGCAAGTCCCGCGTATTCTTGACCTACCGACTCTTCTGATGAGGACTCATCCCAGGTGACCTTCAATGTCTTTTTCTTCTTTGGCTGGTTTTTGAGGTTAGGACACTGGTCCTTCAGGTGTCCCTCCTCTTTACAGTTGTAGCATCTGATTATTCGCTTCTTTGGGGACCGTCTTCTTTTCTGTGTTCTTGAAAATTTGTTAGCTTTAAAAAAACTTTTAAAAGAACTTACCATTTTTGTTGTTTCGTCGTCAGTCGAGGATTCCTCGTCGAGTTGGATCTTCCTTGTGTTCAGTGCGACGATGCCTGCTTTCTTATTCTTTTCTACAAAACGAGATTCGTGAAGTTCCAAAGTAGAAAATAATTGCTCTAATGTACTTACCGTTAAATCTTTCGAAATGAAATATGCATCGATTACCGAGGTCCATTTCGGGGTTCTCGGAAATGCGTTTAAGACGTACCTTTGAGCATCGCGGCTTGTTATCTTTTCTCCGAGGTTCTCAAGGTCGGTGATTAGTTCTTTTACCTTAGCATGTAGATGTGCAACTGATTCTCCATCCTCCATCCGGAGGTTTGTCAGTTGGCTTCGAAGAAGGTCTCGTCGCGCTAGTTTTGCCTTTGAGGTACCTTCATGCAATTCCAGGAATTTCTCCCAGAGCTCTTTTACCGAGTTGTAGTTTCCGATGCGGTTGACTTCTTGTGCGGGAAGAATGGCTAGCAGATGAAATTCCGCTTTGTCGTTTGCTACAAAGTCCGCTTGCACCTTCTTAGTCCACGACTCTATTTCTTTATCCTTGTCGTTGTTGTCTTTTGGAACTGAAAAATCATTTTTCATAATTAGTAGCAGTTCAATATCTGTTTTAAAAAATACCTGCATTCGGCGCTTCCACATCGCGAACTCCCCCTCAAATTTTGGCGGGTAGATTATGGCTCCAAACATTTTTCTTGAAATTGCTGCAGTCGGCGATTAGTCCTTCTGTGGCGACCTTGGCTCTGATACCATTTGTTGGATCGGGTTGGACCGGCTAGAGGGGGTGAATAGACGGTAAAAAAAATTATGAAAATGGAAGGCACTTCTTTAAAAAAAAACTTGGTCGCAACTAAGGACGTTGCTCCAAGGCAGTGGACGCTCAATAAAAATCTCCTTGTGGCGGAGAAACCTTACAAAAATAGCACACTAGACTTTTAGAGATTTTACAAGAATGAATAAAAATGATTGATTGAAAAGGTTGAAACTCTAAGCCTATTTATAGCCTAAGAGAATAAATCTGGATTGTTGATTGTTGAGGAATTTTCTCTTGACCGTTGATCCATGGATGTAATCTGGATGGTTGATCTTGGATGGGATTAAACTGCATTCATTGGATCTGATTAAAGGATAAAGTTATCCTTTAAGAGATAACTGTGTCTTCTGCTCGCAACAGATAAATAACTTTATCATCTGCTTGCAACAACTTCAATCACATCTCTTCTTTATACCAGTCGGTAAGGCTGGTGATATACGCAGGCGAGGTTGCTAGTTCGAATCTTCATAGCAACAAATAAAATTCTTTTTGTTTCAGGTGCCTAGTATGACTTGGTCAAACTGACCAGTCTTTTGGTTCATCTTCTGGGTGATTTTCGGCCAACCGGAGTAAGGCTCACCCGAACCCGACTCCGGCCTTTCGCCCCTCGAGCGTGCTTCCTCCCGGTTTCCCGTCCCTCGGGCATTGTGTATGTCCTTCTCGATCCACCGGTGTACTCTTCCGCAGCTTCCGCGTCCCTCAGATTGTACCCAGCCCGTCGACTCACTTCCCCGCACAATTCTTCTCGTCCGCTACGTCTTACACTCGACTTCCTCCGTACCTAAGCTCCTGCACACTTAGCAGAGGAATTAAACATACCACGACCTAACTTAAATCGGTTGATCACATCAAAAGCAACCAGGGGTATTTACAACAAGCTGGAGGCTTGTGTGCATCCGAGGGACGAGGGTCGAAGACGAAGAGGTCGCGAAGGCAATAGTCAAGGCTGCTGGTGAAGAGTCAGCAAGTCAAGAAGGGACAAGAGCCGAGGGAGGAGGACTCCAAGGGCAAGCTAGGAAGTGGACTTCAAAGGGCATACGCGAAGGGTGGCATGGAGGCAAGTCGAGGACTTGCGTGCACATCCGAGGGACGATAGCCGGTGGAAGAAGACTTCAAGGGGCAAGCCAAGGGAGTAGACCTGAAGGCACGCGTGGAGGAGAGTCAACGGAGTGAGTAGGAGTAATGATGTAAGCTGGGCAGTCGACTGGGGATTGTCTAGTCGACTGCCAAAACTCACAGAATGTATTTGGCCCTGGACCAGTCGACTGCTCTGGGAGCAGTCGACTGGTGTATAGCTGGATTCGAACGTTGGGGCTGTCAATGGTCGAATTTTAGTGGGGGCAATCGACTGGCCTGGGAGCAGTTGACCGCTAGCGAGGGTTTCCAGCCCGAGTTATATTTAAAGAGAACTCGGTTTGGGCTGAAACCCTTGATGAAACAAGTTTGGTTAAGGCTTGTTAGTAGTCTCTAGTGGTCAGGTATTGTCGAGGTGATTGTGGTGAGGTTTCTCCACCCACAAAGCGACAAGGGCTAGCCGGAGGTTATCCAGGGAGTGATCCATCGACGAATTCTTGGATTAGTCACCCTTAGAGGTGGATACCAAGTAAATCATTCTTGTTAGCATTGATTAGTTTTGTCTTATTGTTTTTATTGTATATTCCGCTTGCGCAACTAATCGTGTAGGAAGAAAGATCGAAGAATCGCTATTCACCCCCCTCTAGCGTACCATATCGATCTAACAATACTGCGTTGGCACGAACACCAATAGATACTAGTCAACATCTATCGAAAAACTGAGGAGAAAGTATCTCTCAGGTAGAGTACGCTCGGGTGATTGGAAGTCTGATGTACTTGATGAATTGTACAAGACCAGACTTAGCCAACGCAGTAAGCAAGCTGAGTAGATACACGAGTAATCCCAGTGTTGAGCACTGGAAAGGGATAATAAGAGTACTGAGATACTTGAGATATACTAGTGGAAATGGACTGCACTATATGAGATATCCTGCTGTTATCAAAGGATATAGCGATGCGAATTAGATATCGGACATAAAAGACTCGAAGTCTACGAGTGGATATGTGTTCACTCTGGGAAGTGCAGCTATTTCATAGAAATCTTCTAAACAAACCGTAATAACCAGATCCATGATGGAGTCTGAGTTTGTAGCTCTTGACAAATGTGGTGAAGAGGCTGAATGACTACGGTGATTCTTAGAAGATGTACCGAGATGGCCGAACCTCGTGCAGGCAATCTGCATACATTGTGATAGTCAATCAGCAATTAGCCGAGCACAAAGCCATCTGTATAATGGTAAGTCTAGACATATACGTCGGAGACACAATACCATTAAACAACTACTCTCAACTGGAGTTATCACTGTTGACTATGTGAAGTCAAAAGATAACTTAGCGGATCCGCTAATCAAAGGGTTAAATCGAGAGTTAGTTGTAAGCTCATCAAGAAGGATGGGTTGGATGCCGATAGAAAAAGTTGGTGCAAAGGAAACCCAACCTATGCTGACTGGAGATCCCAAGAACTAGGTTCAAAGGGACAACCTAACTGCACTGACAAAGGTGTTCACTGTGAGGGAACGACCCTTTGAAACAGTGAAGGATGGAGGTTAAGCATACGACTTTTAATGATTCAATAGAGTTATGTGGAAAACTCTTAAGAGATCACCTATGTGAGAAAGAAGTGGGGCCGCTTCGAAGAGAATTGAAGGCACAATTCTTAGAACTTCTCGCAGAATCAGGCGTGTTCATGGCCAAGAACGAACACACTCATGAGAACTGAAGTGTATCATGGAGAGTCCTGGGTGAGATGTGTCAATGCTTACATAAACGGTAGCACAATTCAAGGATATCATGTCTACTGTCAGCTAGGAAGCAAACAGATCTTGAGAAGAGAAGATTCAAAGGGTGAAACCTACGTATCCTATACTGGACTCAACTGCTGAATGCTATCATATACCCTGTTTCCATTCATGTGGGGGATTGTTGGATATTATGTGAATGGAAAGGGAGGTATGGAGGAAAGAACCTCCTTGGTGAGTGGGACTTTAGTCCCACATTGGGAGTTTCTAGTGAATGGAAAGGGAGGTGGAGAATAAAGAGACTCCATTATGAGTGGGGCTTTAGTCCCATATTGGGAGTTTTAAGGCATAATTATTGGTTTATATTGTTTCACAAGCATCTTAGTTATAAACAAATGCAAGTGGAGAGACTCTCTCTCACGCATAGGTGCGCAGGGGGGGTGCAAATCCAGGGACCGAATTTGTATTGAACCAAGTGAACTCGTGTGCGTGCACGACCTGCGCGCATGGAATATCCGACCGGTCCGGGCAAAATTTGTCCAAGCAGATGAACCAACGTTTGCCAAATTTTTTGATCGAATATAACTGATGCATTAAATCTTGATTAATGAAAAATCGGTAACCCCTATACATTTGGATCAGGCCGATGAATTAGCAGTAAATGACGATTAATTCGGTCATTGATTACTGCGGGGGTCTGAGCCTATATAAAGAGGTTGTGACTGAGCCTATAAAAGACAGACAGAGAAGAAATTATCTTCCACGTCCTTCCCGACCTTCCTTGATAGCGTTCGGGTACTTCCTCAATTCGCCACGAGCAACGAGTGCTCCGTTGTTCCCGTGATCCCGCTGTTATATCCTGAGAGACAGACATCCATCGGAGCCTCGAAGCACCGCCAGAGGAGGACAAATCTGTTTCAAGGAAATTGCACTGCGCAGGCCTCAGCAACTTCCTGGTCGGGAGACATCCAACTACTGCTCGGGAGCTCGGGTGATATTGCTCGGGAGCTCGGGTGATACTGCTCGGGAGCTCAGGAGGTCCTAGTCGGGAGACACCGCTCGGAATTCCAGCTCAGGAATTCAGCTCGGGAGACCTGGTCGGGAGCTCGGGTGACGCTGGTCGGGAGCTCGGGAGACCTGATCGGGTCAGGAGATACTGGTCGGGAATTCCAACATGAGAGACTACACCCTGCATAAAAGGGAATCTCGGGTCACTCAATAGATAAGTTGAAATTTGTATAATTTCAATTTAGTTTCCTCAGATCCCCATGAAAAGGAGCATTTCCTCCAACAGCTAATGGGAGGAATTCTGTTAGGATTTGATGAACTTTGCCATGAGTCTGTTCTCGGGAGGTATTGTCGTAAGGTCACTACGGTGTGCTGAGTGTTCTGCTCTTGTGGGAATTCTGATGGTATTAGGGGTTGACCTACTCCTGCTAATGGCAAGGTGAAGAGTTTGGGTAATGGAGATAATGATTTGGCAAATTTGGTTAATAACTGATGTGGTTAAGTATGTTTAGATCATGAAAAATTTTCATGATTAATTGATAGATTAGATAATTATTGATTAATAGGTTGACTAAACGAGTTATAATTTGCTTATTGCTTAAGGAGGAGATCTTGATATGGGGCGTGACGACATCAATTAATTCATTTTTGTTTCATGGATAAATTTTAGGAAGTGTAGGGGGCGCTTGGTATACATTTGGCAATGAGAATGGTAATGGATTTTGATTGAGGGGTTTATGAGTTTAGTGATAACCTAGTGGAGGTTGGGTTATAAAATCAAGGGTATCATATCCATATTTTGATTTTGATTCCCATATGCCAAGCATCATAAATGGATATAAAATAGATTTTATTCCCATTCCTGCATTCTAAACTCGCTTACTAAGCGCTCCCTAAATCCTATTTAGTTGGGTCAATTAAAGGATGAAGCTCATGATGTGTAATTGAAGTCTAGTTAGGTTATGCTAGGACTTGTTATAGATTAATATAAGGCTGACCATTAATTAAGCTTAAAGTAATGAATATTACAATTAGGATGACCCTAATTAAGGTTGGAATTTAGTTTAACTAGAAGATACTTGATTGAGTAGCTAAGTTATATTTTTGATATAGGACATTAACTTGGTATGAACAATTTGACGCAGGGGTCCTTTACAGACACGGACATCACCTTGGAGGCGGGTACTCCTTACTTGATTCCTGTAGATTTGTTTATCTTAAATGCATGGATGTTTTATTATTTGAGTAAGTTATTTTACCTTAAATCTATTCTCCTTGTTTTTCCTACTTGATACTTATTCTTTCTTGACCTTTGAGTAATAATTCAAAATGTTCAGTTATACAGTCTCATCTATTGGTTTTTGATCTAAAGAGTACCGCGTGTGTGCGTGTATTGTAAAACTATCATTTGACTTATCTAGGATTTGGTTGACATTAGATAAACCCTACCCAGAAGATTAGTACATGTTTATTTACTTTGGTGTTAATTGTGTTTTGTATCGTGTTGATTGCATGATTTTGGTTTAATTGAGGTTGTGCATATTAGTGGCATGTACCATAGCATTGTTTGTATGCCGATGACCATTGGCTCTCTTGTGGTTGAGATGTGTCGTTGGCCTTATTTCCTGTTGTGCCACGCTCAGTTGGAGTTATGAGCAGAGAGTTGATAATCCCTAGGTGTTTAGAGTCTCCACAGGTATATCGGGGTTTTAAAGCCACAAGTGTTACGATTTTCCATTCAAGGCCACAAATATTGTGGTGTATTTGCATAGACACAAGTTTTTGTGCTTGTATCTTGTCCGCTCAACCTACTCAATGTAGCGGTGGTTGACATGTGTACAGTGCAGGTCATGCCATCATATGCATATTATGCATTGTGCATTTGCTTATGTTTGTTGTACTTGTTTAAGCTATGATTGTTGCATTTGATTGACATGCATATTCGGTTATGATTTGCATTTATTACATGATCTGGATCTGTTCGGCAGTATTAGCTATTTATTGAGATATTAGGAGATTTCTGATCATGCCCCTATATGTTTCATTGGTTTCAGGTATGTTTTATTCATACAAATGTATTTGGTTTATGTTCTTTATTTCAAATATTGTATTCCCTTGTATCTATATATTGGTTTCAGGTATGCATTTATCTATTTTTTCGGACTTGTATTTATTTTCGATGGGTGTATCATTATTCTTATTTTATCAGTAGATTTGTTTTAGTTATGGTTCTAGAGTTATGATTTCTGTATTTATGGACTTGGTACGTATATCGTCAGTCTTTCATTTTGTTGTATTTATTATTCGAAGTTTATTAAGCATTGTAATTTTTATATTATTATTAACTGCATGGTTGTGATTGTGCGAATGTCAGCCTAGTGTGGCTGAGCTTATTTATTATGTGTGGAGATATATATATATAAGTTTTAGATTATCTGCCGTACTAGGGAGTTGCTATCTAATTTTCGAGCGAGCACTGCAGAGTTGCAGTGTGAATAGGGAGAAAAGGGAGAGAAAAAACTGAATAGAAGGTTTCCTCAAAAATATATTTATTCATTTTAAATCGATTGAACCCATTTAAAACTTAAATTGGTGCGACCATAATTTGATTAAATCAACTTTAAATCAATCCTAGTATGAACCAATGTAATTATTATTTCTGTACCTACCTGTTAGATTTAGTTTAAACCAAATTCAAGTTTAATTTAGCACCCACACTGTGTCGTATGATTTATTATTTTATTTTTTATTTTTAAAATTTAATACTTAATATTCCAAGTAGTGATATTTTCTTACAAAAGTGGTACAAATGGATAGCTTATGTTGTGAGTTTTCCAAATATGTGATCAGTTTTAGTTTCAACAATGAACAATGGTGAATTAACCAATTAAAGTGACAATGAGGACTTCCAAATATATAATTTTATTTTTAAAAAAAATGTCGAATGGGGTCATCGCACCCCCTCGTCCCCATGTGGCTACACCATTGGCCATTTCCACTTAAGACATAAAATTAATTATTTCCATCCCTTTTGAAGGTTTAGGAATATTTTCCAGTGTAGCTGGCCTCAAAATAATCTTCTTATCATCTTTAATAAAAGTATAAGTATTCTTGAAGTCGTCATGATGTGTTTTCCTATCAAAATGCCAAAGTATACCAAGAAGTAAATGACAAGCTTCTATCGGAATAACATCACACCATACTTCATCTTTGTAAATGTTGTCAATAGAAAATTGAACAAGACATCTTTAAGTTACCTTTAACTCATTATCTTTACGAAACCATGATAGCCTATAAGGTTGAGGATGATCTTTGATCTTTAGTTTCAACTTCACCATTATAGTAGTCACAACATTCTTGCAACTTCATCAACGATAACATTGCACACCTTACCATGAGAAATGCACCTAGTGTGAAAGATATTGTTATGAAGTCATAACTGATGTTCAACATAAGTAGCATTGAGGCTATGTCGTACCACCAAAGATTCTCCATGATCTTCATAAATAAGCTCACCTTCTTCATTGGATTCATCGTAGATAAATGTTATCCCATAAGGTTCCTCTTATTCTTCTTCCTCAACAAGAGTAATAATGCCACGACCACCCCAGAGGAACATGCTTATTCGAAAATCGGACAACATCTTCCCTGTACGGCGGGCAAATTGGAGCAATAATACGTATACTCCAATCATAAAAGATGGCTCAGCCATCATAACAGAAATAAAAACTTCACCACGTAGTTCTTATATCAACAAAAGAGATAACGGGTGGCTCAGCCACCTTAGGCATAAAAGAAACCACAACCAAGAGAAACTCCACAACAAACAAACCCGACCAATAAGACATTACTACAAATTAGTCAAAACCATACTAGACAAGAAAACAAAATGCGGAAATGGAGAAACTACGGAGAATCAACTCTAAAACAACTCCAAATAAAATAATCCGGTGGAACTGAGGGACTGAGGAGCTGGCAACTGGATCATTTCCTGGCTCCAAGCAAAATATCTACCTGCTACCAGAAACAAAAATGGGAGGTAGCGGTGGTGAGTCCGGGCGGACTCTGCGGGTATATGAGTAGACAATAAGCATGACATAACAAAAGGTATACTAAGTAGGGAACCAAAAGGGTACAGTCCATAAGGAATATATGAATACCTAATCATGCATAACATATATTATACAACATGTTATAAAATCGAATAACAACCAACAGATATAAAACAACGCAACAACAATAAAACCAAGATATACATGCATATCAATTAAGTGCAACAACCATAGCTCATATAAATGCAACAATCACAAGAAAATGCATAAACGAAATACGTATGCACATGATGCAATGACATGTGTCACCCCTGACGTCAGTCAAGCCGCCAACACATCCCATCTGTGTGACCGAGTGGGTAGGCTGTGACAACTGTACACACTCCAACAACAAATACCACAGAAGGTGTGGTTGAGTGGACAGGATGCTGGGAAGTCAACTACTCCAAAAACCCCCGATACATAGGGGGAGCCACCAACAGCTCTAATATCCCTCGAAAACAACGGCGAGGGTGTCACTGTTTGTCTATAGCTGCAACATGTGTAGCATAACAGGACAGTTACTCGCACTCTAACAACTATCACAACAACAAGTGGTTGAGTGAATTGAGCAACAAAATGACTAACGACGGCTTAACCATATGGAAGCCCAACAGTCGTTAGTATGCAACGTGCAGATATGGTGCATTCTACGAGATGCACGAACAACCGGAGAAACAACGATGCAACCAAAATCCAACAAGTAAACCATGCATCGATACAACCAATCAGAAATCGAAAACCAACGATTATGCACCTACACTACTAGGTAGGATATTTCTAATGCCAAATAAACCTATTGTGTTTAATGGACTTCTAAGTATTCGCGTACAAGCGGCACTTTACAGAATAGAAAACCAACAGAGGACTGTACAGATACGAATTTGGAATACTCGAAGATCAACGAAGAAAAAATATCAACGTCGATGTTAAAATAACAAAACAACAGGGAATAAGGTCAAGCAACCTACTAGACATAATATAGTCATGCTTTAAGGTAAAATGAACTACTCGAGTACAAAGGAGAAGTACTCGTCTTTTATTTGTAGAACGTATCCAAATAAATCTCTCACGATCAACCGTGCGAGGCCAACGTCAAGGTCCTGTACCAAGTACTAAATTTAGCTATTTATTTAAGTGAGTGAAGTAGCTAAACTAACTACTAAATATAATTATAGTTTAATCCTAATTACAACATCCATTTATTTAAACCTAAACAATAATGAATCCCTTCTTACTCCACTACATCACATATCCAATACACATCTTTTACCAATTCTAAATCATAAAAGACAGAACTAAACTCAACCCAAAATAGCACCATGCTCAATGGAAACTCACGACACATCAAGAACAGGGCAGAAACAGAAACTCCATATCAGATTCAACACCCAGAACCAATACCAAATCAATTTCACAGCTGACACAACCCATTACTAATTCCTGCAACTCACAGCACAAACCCAAAACACAATCCATTTTGTAGTACCCTGCAAAACATCACCAACTCAAACTAATCCTATCTAAAACTCTTTCACAGAATCATCCAACCACAAGTCAGAATCATATACCTCATATTCACAAATTTGAAAACCCTAAACCTGTCATTATAGCACAGATAAGAAACCAACAATTCAGAACCTGACCTAAGATCAAAACTGTCGGCGATGAGAGGGGTCTGCGGCATCACTTGCTCACGCGAGTGATGAGGGAAAACTTGCGGTGTCGGCTGGCTCACGCTAGAAACCAAGGAACAATGAAAGAAGGTGTCGCGAGATGGTGAAGCCGCCGGCTGAAATCGTGTGAAGAGGAGCTTATGCGACTAAGGTTCGCGGCAAAGAGGGATTGCTCCCGGCAAGGGGGATCGCGTCGACTTGCTGTGCGCGGACGAGTAGGAAGGAGTAGAAGAATAAGAGGAAAAAGAAAAGAGACAGAGGTTTGTCGGCGTCACTGGCGAAACCACTCGTGCGGCATGGATTCGACGTCTAGGAAAGAACACGGGGAGAGGGGAAGAAACAGCCACAGTGAGAGGGGATTTAGGGTTTTATAAGGATTTTTGGCTTTTTGCAGAAAGCCCCTCCAAGTTCAGATATTTCTAACCACACCCTTAAATTTTAAATAAACCTCTAAAATTCAGTATTTAACATTCTCCCCTACTAATAAAAATTTGGTCCCCAAATTTAGCTAATAAACCACAACAAGTACTAGTCAACCACAATAGGTACTAGTCAACCTCAACAGGTACTAGTCAACCACAACCGATATCAACAACCCAGATATAATACAAATACGGAATAAAAACCAACCATACGTACCTCAAGTAAATAAATGAGGGTAGCGAGCTCTGATCGTATCCTCAAGCTCCCAAGTAGCTTCCTCATCAAAGTGGTGCTGCCAACCAACTTTGACTAAATGAACTGTCTTGTTCCTCAACCGATGCTCTTTGCGGTTCAGAATCCGCATAGGCACCTTCTCATAAGTCACGTCTGGCTGAAGTGTGACCGGCACCTCTGATAACACATGTGTAGGATCTAGTACATATTTCCTCAACATGGAAACATGAAACACGTCGTGAACTCCAGCCAAAGAAGGTGGTAATGCCAGTCGATAAGCAACTGCTCCAATCCACTTCAAAATTTGGAAAGGCCCAATGTAACGGGGACCTAGCTTACCTCGCAACCCAAACCTCCTCACCCCTTTCGTGGATGATACTCATAAGAATACGTGATCGCTCATGGAGAACTCTATGGGTTCACGTCTCTCATGGTCAACCTCAACCCTGATTGCGAGTCAAATGCGTTATCTACTATATTGGAAAATGTCCAATATCTCTCTAACAGTAGCTACCCAATTACAAGAAGTGATGTACACGTAAATGCCCTATAGCTCTTTAATATCTCGAAAAATCGATCCATCAACCCACTGTGCCTTCTCTCTGGTGATAGTGTAAACCCGATCCAGCTCCGGAACTGATGGTGGCCAAATTATCTGAATTGCTGCTGGCTGCATAGTCTAAGGTGCTGGAGCTCCTACCGTCTGCCGAGTCTAACTTGTAGCTTCGACCATCTGCTGAGATTGGTAAACTGATGACTAATATACTGGGCATAGCTGATCTCCTGATCTAATCATCATATTTCGGTCCATTCTTAAACTCAAATATAGTTACCCCTGGTTCCAAATAGTCATTCAGGCAGACCTAAGTAACACTGCTACATGCAGGTTGGAGTGGAAAGTATATACACAACAATTACATCAACCTCCTAGAGCAATTTAGTTTGACCAATGTTTACTGAACATATAGTATGGTACATAACCCTTATGTGTAGGATAGCCTTTGTCCCCTGAAACATAATCACAAATGCCTCTATAACAAATTCTAGAATTGCACTATCTTAGTATAAAATGAACCATGGTTTTATAAGGAGAATATGTGGATTGAGACATGATCGAAAGAATCAATCTACGAGACCAAAGTCCATTCACGAGACAGGTACAAAGAATCCAACTATAAGACCAAGTAAAATAACTCACCAAATCCTTGATACCTAAGTGTGTCTGTATATACGTATTATTCCTTTAATATATAGATAATAAATATGTTCTCTACATTTTGAATTTTTATCGACACCTAGACTATGATGATTGATAGACTGCACAACAACAAGAATAAGCTAGACATGCTTTGTAATTCTACTAAAAAAAATGGGACAAATCAAATGTAAATTACATCATATGCATGAAAAATGCCACCTATATACAGATCTTTAGATTGTGTCCAAGTCTTGTGTTAGGAAAGGAAACAATAGCAGATGATCATGAGGCTGAGATCTATGCATTACCAAAAGAAACTAAGTAACAAAACATCAATTCACTCCCCTTGAGGCTTTATTGACTTCAGAATCCTGACGCTATCAATCAATGAGGTTCTGCAACTCACGCTATGAATCAAACATGAACCACTAAAATCCACGAATTCAATTTCCTTATGGTAATCATCATGGAACCTGTGAGGCCTGAGATAATGGTGGTGGGAGAAATCCAGGAGTTACTGAAGGATCTGATATCTTAAATTTAAGGTAGCTCTCAATGAATGACCCAAACATGAGTAAGTGAAGGGAATGTGCTACATAAAAAGGGATGCCTGAAATGTCATTCGTCACTATTTTGTGCTTGAGAAGATTTGCCACTGAAGTTTTTTTTTTTTTGCTGAATAAAACAACAGGGAGTGACGACACAGGAGCAAACATAGCAAAGGCAGATCTGGTAGGATAGGGCACAGTGAGGGCTAGGCTGTTTGCAAGGGCTAGAGTGTACCGTGGGTCTATGCTCTGTGCTCACCACACCAAACAACTCTCTACTCAGCAATGGCTATTCAAATTCTAGAAGTGACCACTCCACTAACCGCTGACAAAAAATTACTTTGACAAAATTCTATTAAGAATTTCATACTGTGATGATCCAATTGCCTTGGAAAGATGTTAACATTGATTTTGTCTTGAGCTTACCTCTCTCTCAAGGAGGAATAACTCTATTACAGTCTATGAGATATTGAATACCATGGTATTAATCTCTATTATAAAGAGATGGAGAGTGCCACACCCTTACTGTTATTTTTTTTTTTAAAACACCTATCAAAGATTTCACAACTGTTTTCCCTAATCTCACAGTTACATTTTTATATGGAACCTTCTACATATATGGTGGTTGTTGCAACACAAAAGCTGTCTAAGAATAATTTATATTCACCCATCTTTCAGAGATCTCTCTTTTGTCCTTTCTAAAGAACTACTTAAGCATGCAAGAAGACATGACTTTTTTTTCCAACTATTTTCCTTACATTTGTTGCAGCTCGATCAATTTTCATGGATTGGGAAGTAGACATGATAGCTCTGTTGGTGTTTATAAATCTCCACAAAAGCTACTATCAGAGATATATTAAATTGTAAAATTTTTAAGGTTGATTAATTCTGAAGAGATGAGCAGAATTTTCAAAGAGGAAATTAATGTTCTTAAGGAATAAACACAGAACTTAATGCAAAAGTATATGAGTAGAGAGTAGTAGAATGTGTTGGAAAAAATATTCGAGTAATAGTATTGTTTTACTAATCTAATTGTGAGTATCCACTACTCTTCCATTATCTATTATTTCTAGTATAGTTGTATAAGAGCTTGAATGGTCACAACTGTATTTTCTATCCCTCGGCTCGCCAACAACTATGAGAAATCTCAATACGAACAAAATCTCACCACAATTAAAGGATGGTGGCTGTAGAGCAAAGGAAAGTAGATCCCTTTTCTTCTCTATCAAAGAAGCAAGTTTATTAATGTGCACTTTCATTCAAATTTGAAGCATACAAAATACAAAAACATGAAACTAGTATATGTGATGACTTATGAACTAGTCATCGATATATTATTAAACCACTTAGAGTTAATATTTTCAACAAATTCAAGATCCAACTTGGTGTGGAAGATAAAAGATAAATTAGGACCAAAGAAGTTCGTAGGTCAAGAAGTTAATTCATTCATTCATTTATCTAAATCATTTAAATAAACTTACTGTAGGTTTTTAAATTAGTGCTTACTTTGTATAAACTTCAGAAAACGAACTGTAGATGATCTTGAATATATATATTTTTTTATGCAGTTTTTTTTTGTCAATGACAACCTCAAGAGAAGTTCCTACTCTTGTCCTTTCAATTAGTGTTACAATCTATCCAATTCTGTCTAGATTCTAAATCTGAAATTTTCTGATCAGTGAAACTTTTGTGGATGCTGAATTCTGAAACTAAAATTGCAGTAGCTGAGTCTAAATCAGAAAACTCCTACAACTAAACAACAACAAAGCAGTCTTCAAGTATTTCAAGAAGAAATGTGGTACTGGAAACAAGTTCACAATGAGCATTTTGATCAATAGGTTAATGAAAAAAATTAGGGAAAGAAGATGGTGAATCTGATAATATGAATTTTATAAGAGAGTTGTAAATGTTATTAATCAGATTGACATAGTGAAGGTTATGGCCAAAGAAATTCTAGATGTGATGAATGTTCTTTGGCCAATTAGAACAACGGTTGTAGTTGCTTGTAGAAATTCGGTTTCCTGCTGCAATAGTTGAATCAAGTTGTTTCTCTTCCTCATTAAGAAGAGAAGGAGCCAGAAAAATGAATTCAAGAAAGTGAGTTACTGAAATAATCGAGTTACTGGGTTGTTGCAAATAGGTGGAACTTGCATTGAACCAGTTGTTGTTTGGAATTGGAAATGCAAGGGACTACTATTGTTGTTTGGATACTTGTTTAGCTGACATTATGCTATCATGTAGCAATGCTTTGATACTGGATCACAAATCAGAAAGGTATCATTAGCTAAGGAATTTAGAAGTCTGAACTCTGAACAAATATATAAAAAAAAACCAAGAATCGAAATTTAGAAATTGAAGTACCAACTTTAACCTCTAGCGTGCTAAGTTTTTGTTGCAAGTTTTGGATCAATAAATAGTTCAAATGAAAATTGTGATTTCTTAAGGTCAAATGGTACTATATCCTAGCAAAGATTTTTTTCCAAGTCAATTTTGAGCTTGATTTCTGATAGATGAAGTCATCTACCCTGTCACATTCTATCAACCACTCAAAGATATCTACCAATAGGGAGACAGACTATCATGTAATTGTAGTCTACAAGTCCAATTCAAGCCTAAAGAATACTTAGCAGTCAGGTATAGGTAATAGTGTGTTATTCAACTAAGCCAACATGTGTCTATACAACCATAAACAATGTACTGTATACAACGGATAGGATAATTATGAAAGATATACCTAACCAATTTACTTGTCGCCTGGAGAAGTCCGTTGCCAAGTCCCAATACAACCAAGTCAAGAAAATGACTCCGCAAAAATACAACTAAATTCGTAAAATACCGATAGACCTGGAAAACAACTTCGTAAACCCACAGACACCAAAACATCGCAAACATGACTCTGATACCAAAAATTGTCACGACCCCAGAGGAACATACTTACACGAAAATCGGGCAGCATTTTCCCTGTACGGCGGACAAGTTGGGGCAATAATACATACACTCCAATCATAAAAGATGGCTTAGCCATCATAACAGAAATAAAAACATCACCACGCAGTTCTTATATCAAAAAAAGAGATAACGGGTGGCTCAACCACCTTAGGCATAAAAGAAACCACAACCAAGAGAAACTCCACAACGAACAAACCCGACCAATAAGACATTACTACAAATTAGTCAAAACCATACCAGATAAGAAAATAAAATGCGGAAATAGAGAAACTACAGAGAATCAACTCTAAAACAACTCCAAATAAAATAATCCGGTGGAACTGAGGGACTGAGGGGATGACAACTGGATCATCTCCTAGCTCCTAGCAAAATATCTACCTGCTACCTGAAACAAAAATGAAAGGTAGCGGTGGTGAGTCCGGGCGGACTCTGCGGGTATATGAGTAGACAATAAGTATGACATAACAAAAGGAATACTAAGTAGGGAACCAAAAGGGTACAGTCCATAAGGAATATATGAATACCTAATCATGCATAACATATATTATACAACATGTTATAAAACCGAATAACAACCAACAGATATAAAACAACGCAACAACAATAAAACCAAGATATACATGCATGTCAATTAAGTGCAACAATCATAACTCATATAAATGCAACAATCACAAGAAAATGCATAAACGAAATACGTATGCACATGATGCAATGACATGTGTCACCCCTGACGCCAGTCAAGCCGCCAACACATCTCATCTGTGCGACCGAGTGGGTAAGGCTGTGACAACTGTACGCACTCCAACAACAAATACCACAGAAGGTGTGGTTGAGTAGACAGGATGCTGGGGAGTCAACTACTCCAAAAACCCCAATACATAGGGGGAGCCACCAACAGCTATAATATCCCTCGAAAACAACGGCGAGGGTGTCATTGTTTGCCTACAGCTGCAACATGTGTAGCATAACAGGACAGTTGCTCGCACTCTAACAACTACCACGACAACAAGTGGTTGAGTGAATCGAGCAACAAAATGACTAACGACGACTTAACCATATGGAAGCCCAACAGTCGTTAGTATGCAACGTGCAGATATGGTGCATTCTACGAGATGCACGAACAACCGGAGAAACAACGATGCAACCAAAATCCAACAAGTAAATCATGCATCGATACAACCAATCAGAAATCGAAAACCAACGATTATGCACCTACACTACTAGGTAGGATATTTCTAATGCCAAATAAACCTATTGTGTTTAATGGACTTCTAAGTACTCGCGTACAAGCGGCACTTTACAGAATATAAAACCAACAGTGGACTGTACAGATACGAATTTGGAATACTCGAAGATCAACGAAGAAAAAGTATCAACGTCGATGTTAAAATAACAAAACAACAGGGAATAAGGTCAAGCAACCTACTAGACATAATATAGCCATGCTTTAAGGTAAAATGAACTACTCGAGTACAAAGGAGAGTACTCGTCTTTTATTTGTAGAACGTATCCAAATAAATCTCTCACGATCAACCGTGCGAGGCCAACGTCAAGGTCCTATACCAAGTACTAAATTTAGCTATTTATTTAAGTGAGTGAAGTAGCTAAACTAACTACTAAATATAATTATAGTTTAATCCTAATTACAACATCCATTTGTTTAAACCTAAACAATAATGAATCCCTTCTTACTCCACTACATCACAGATCCAATACACATCTTTTACCAATTCTAAATCATAAAAGACAGAACTAAACTCAACCCAAAATAGCACCATGCTCAATGGAAACTCACGACACATCAAGAACAAGGCAAAAACAGAAACTCCATATCAGATTCAACACCCAGAACCAATACCAAATCAATTTCACAGCTAACACAACCCATTACTAATTCCTGCAACTCACAGCACAAACCCAAAACACAATCCATTTTGTAATACCCTGCAAAACATCACTAACTCAAACTAATCCTATCTAAAACTCTTTCACAGAATCATCCAACAACAAATCAGAATCATATACCTCATATTCACAAATTTGAAAACCCTAAACCTGTCATTATAGCACAGATAAGAAACCAACAATTCAGAACCTGACCTGAGATCAAAACTGTCGGCGATGAGAGGGGTCTGCGTCATCACTTGCTCGCACGAGGGATGAGGGAAAACTTGCGGTGTCGGCTGGCTCATGCGAGAAACCAAGGAACAATGAAAGAAGGTGTCTCGAGATGGTGAAGCCGCCGGCTGAAATCGTGTGAAGAGGAGCTTACGCGACTAGGGTTCGCGGCAAAGAGGGATTGCTCGCGGCAAGGGGGATCGGTTCGACTTGCTGTGCGCGGACGAGTAGAAAGGAGTAGAAGAATAAGAGGAAAAAGAAAAGAGACAAAGGTTCGCCGGCGTCACCGGCAAAACCACTCGTGTGGTGTGGGTTCGGCGTCGAGGAAAGAACACGGGGAGAGGGGAAGAAACTGCCACAGTGAGAGGGGATTTAGGATTTTATAAGGATTTTTGGCTTTTTGCAGAAAGCCCCTCCAAGTTTAGATATTTCTAACCACACCCTTAAATTTCAAATAAACCTCTAAAATTCAGTATTTAACAAATAAACTTGCGATTTGTATAATCTACAGCAATGTGTCCAAAACCTTTGCATTGAAACATATTTTTTGATTGTTAGGATCATTTGATTTAACAAAATCTACATTGTTTTCCTTGCTCACAACAACTTTTTGTTTTGCCACTTTTGATGGAGGGTGGAGCTATGAATAGCACATGCCACTTTTTGTTGTTTAAAATTTATTTTTAGCTTTTTTTATAAATTAGTAGTGGAAACAAACAAAGAAGAACATTTTTATTTTTACTTGGTTCATAACCTTTAGCTACTACTTCAAGCCCACAATCATTAATCACTTTCGATAGTTAATCCACTAATAATCAATGAGAAAGAGACTCATTTTTTATAAAAGCTGAGGAACAATAACATATTTACTGTTCCTTTAAAGAATAAGGAATAAAGATGATAAAAATGAAATACATACACCAACATAATATGGATCCAAAGTTGAGCACAATTCTTGGAGTAGCAATTTGGCTTACTGTTGGGGTTTATGAGCAAGACAGGAGCATGAGGACTTGAGGAATTGATATCTAAAGCCTCTATTCGAGACTTCTTTTATAGATTCAGATCGGTTTATTGATAAGTCAAATCAGCATACAACTTTGAAAATTGGATCTAGATCCAGTTGATTGGTTTACCAATTTATAGGGTTGGTCTACTTCTGTCACATCAGCTCCTCGAAGTTGATCCTCTACCACACGTTAGTTCCATGGTCCTTATCCTTGACAACGTCTCGTGCCACGTCAACCAAGTGATCCTTATCCTGTGCCCGGTCAGTCATCTGAGATTTATCTTATTCTCATAGATGTCACATCAACACACAAGATAACTCGGCCGACACCTCAGCATTGGGTCGACCGAACTAGCATTTGGTCTACTGAACGGTTCAGTCTAAGGATCAGGCTGATTTGTTTATTGATCATGCAAAAATAAGTTAGTATAGAAATATAACAATTTAAGTATACTAGAATTTGACAGTTACCGAACTGTCAAATCTTGACTTTGGAATTCGAGTGAACCACTTAGTCGGATTGTCACCTAATGTTGTCCCCATAGCGAGGACTCATCCTTACCTGTTCTTTTCAAAAGAACCACTCCACTTTAGGAGTTTATCTTGACTTACCATTGGCCAAATGTTTGATCCTCCAGTCAAGGGTGGAGCCAACTCACGCCCACTGTGGGCAATTGCCCACACTGAGCTGGATTAAAAAAATATATATATAAAATAATATTTAAATATCCTAGAAAAAATAATGACAGATACAATTAAAAAATAAAAATGAACTTGTTCATTTTGACATGTTACTCTATGATGCATACATATTACTAATTGATATATTTTACAATCCCATATTATTTATAAAATTTTATTATATTTCAAATAATAAAAATATTAATTTTTTACATTTTATTTTCTTTTTCTATTGATAAACCTAGCTATTAGTTTATTGTGTTTTTAGCATCATAACCATCTTTAATTTTATGATTCTCTTTTTTAGTATTTATTTTTTCCTAATTGAACGACATAGCAAACATCTACAATATGATGAAAGCAAAATACATGTTGATCCACTTATTTTCTTATTTTGTTTCCATATAAATATAGGAAAAAAAATTGGGCAGATGATGCAAAAAAAAAAAAACAAGATACACAGTAATGCAGCTAGCAAATCGGAGAGCTGTCGGATTTGCTGTTGAAACTAAACCGAAAGAGGCAACCTCCGCAACATGTTTGTTAGCATTATCCATAATTTGCCTACACTAAACTAATATCCTAGCTCCGCCCCTGCCTCCAGTCCTATTTGAGTTTCCTCTGCTCAGGGCCCGATCATCTAACCCACCAGGGCTTTCTTTTAAATTAATATCTGATCCACACTGACTCATCAAGTTCGTCCTACTAGATGTCCAATCCACTGACCAATCTAGACTTTACTGTCTAGTGTCCTTGATCTGTTAAGACTTTCTTACTTAGTATCCGATCTAGTTGATTCACTAAGGATTTCTTTTGCTTAATATCTAGTTAGATAGACCTATTTGGACTTTCCTAGTTAAGCTACATACATACTTGATTAAACTGTTATATTATAATAAGATTTAACTTTGAACCTTAATTGCAAACATAAAAACTAAGGTGACGTTTGGTTTGCTTCTTTTTCTATTTTCATTTTCCAGAAAAAATTTCTCATTTTCTGGAAAATGACTTTATTTCATTCTCCAGTTTTCCAGAAAACAAAATATCCTTTTCTGGAAAACAAGGCTGGAAAATGCAAACTAAACACGCTTTTCAGAAAATCATATTTTCTACCCAAAATGAAAATGAAAAATAAACATACCAAATGCAACCTAAGCTTTTTTTATTTGGTGCTCCCTATCCGTATAATCTTTTATTCTTTATTTATAATAACCTAGTTCAAAGTTAAAGAAATATTAAGATTTAGAAAACTCGGTCTCAAACTAAACTCTCCCCATGAATCCCCATGAATTTAATATCTCTAAGGTTTTAAAAATACTTAGGGGCGTTTGGTTTATTTGTTTTTCATTTTTATTTTCCTTAAAAAATATGATTTTCTGAAAAACGTGTTTGGTTTGTATTTTCCAGTCTTATTTTTCAGAAAAAGATATAGCGTTTTTTGAAAAATTAAAGATTGAAATAAAATCATTTTTCAGAAAATGAGAAAATAGAAAATGGAGTAAACCTCCCATGAAGTTTTCTTTTCTCCGTACTTTTTTCCCCTTAAAGCCTACATTAAAAATCCGGGAGAAAAGAAAACAATATCATGGAAGAGATTTCAAAAAATTTATTTCCAAAGATAAAGAAACCAAGTATATGGAAATAATTTTTGAAAGACCCTTTAAGGTATTAAAATATTTTCAAATTAGTGATAAGACTTTTTAAAATTTTTAAGTTTCTGAAAACACTTCGAATGTTTTAAAGCATTAGCAATGTTTTCAAAAAATATATATAATTAAAAGTAGGATTTTTCTAATTACTTAAAATTTGCAAAATTTATAATTAAAAATGCTATCTATTTGTTTTTCAAAATAACATTTTGAAATATTTGTAAAATCTAAACAAGATTTTTCAAGACTTTTCAAAAATTTTCAAAAATTACTTAACATTTTGAAGTTTTTGAAAATGTTTTAAGTTTAGAAAATAGAAATTTTCAAACGAATTTTTAAAAATATTATTAAGTTGAAAATAGATTTTCAAAAATAATTTTAAGTAGAAAATACATTTTAAAAAAAAAATTCAACAATATTTTCAAGTAGAAAAATATTTTTTTTCAAAAAGACTTTTTCAAAAAATTATTTTAAGAGTAGAAAATTTAACTTTGAACTTCTAATTAAGACTTAGATGCTTGGCACTGAATCTAAGAAGATCGTGGATTAATAGATGCTTGACAAGTGATGATGTTGTAGTAGAGTAAATTCTAAGCAATAAAGGAAGTCCTAGATGCATGGAGGATTCTTGGTAAGATGAAGTTCTAGAGATGTTAGGAGTCTCTTGACACTGAAAATCTTAGGATATTAAGATTAATTGAATACTAAATATGTATGAAGCCTTGATAAATCGAGATTGACTTATACTAGGCTAGGCAAGATGAGGAAATCCCTAAGACATGAGGTCTTTTGACATGACACGAATTTAGCTTTAGTGTGGCTAAAATAAAACTGTCAATCAACAGGTGAAGTAGTAGTAAGTAGTAGTCTGATGAGACAGAAACCACAAAGTTGTGGTTAAAGTTCAGGATTATAACATTCAACAAATATGGATTGACAATTGACTGATTATGTAATCAACTAATGGAACACTCCAACCAATTGAGAATACATAACCACGATGTTGTAGTTCGGACAGCTAGTTCTCGATCACTCCATTTTCTCCCATAGAGAAGTCTTATCATATAGTATATGAATTGCTTGGACCAAATGTCATCATCAAAAGGTCTGCAACAGTTAATAGAAAAACTAGAACACCAGATAAGCACTACTAATGTAAAATACGATATAAAAAATAAAATAAAATTATTTTTTATTTATATATATATATATATATATACACACCATAAATAAAGGGTTAAAAATGAAAATAATATCGGGATCCTCTATTTCACAAAGCCCCCTGTCCTGCTTGTCCCACTCTCCGACGACGATTGGCGAGTCGTCCGATCGCTGATCGGACATCATCGATGGATTTTGATCGTCGTACCGAATCAAATGATATCCTGGAAGAATGGTGAACCGGTCGGAATTGTTGCAATTGCAATCTCGTCGGATTCGACGGTGAATCCAGCGAGAACGTAATTGCGGCGATCCCGACGGATTCACCACACCCGTAGGATATAGTTTTGTTCAGGGCGACCGTCGAAGGCTGCCAGTGGTGTTCGATCGACGATCGAACGATTCACCGGCCATCGTCGGGAAATGGGACAGGTGGGAAGGGGACTTTTTGGGACAAAGAATATACCCTCTATTGAATGTTTGGAAAAATTTTCCAAAGAGCAATAATAGGGAGAGTGAAAATGGGAAAGTGAAAGCAAAGTGAATGACGTGGAACTTTACATGCATACGTCCGATTATCGCTTGGATACCATCGGCGGCCTTCGGCCGCCGCTCCGAATCAAACTATACCCTAGGGGGTACGGTGAACCCGTCGGAGATCGCTACATGCAAAGTGTCACGTCATTCACTTTATCTTTCACTCTCTCATTTTTACTCTCCCTATTATTTTTCTTTTCCAAAATTTATAGATATATTTGCGCAGGTAAATAGGCTTGAGAGAAGGAGTATTTAGGAATTATTTAAAGAAAAATTTAATTTCCTTCTCCTCTTCGAAATCGCCCGTCGGTGCAGCCCACCCCTCCCTCGCGATTCCTCTCCTCACACGATACCTTTTGTTTCCTCTCGTGGTCACCGCCGACGCCAACTCCTCCCCTCTCGCCGATCCCTTCTTCCCCAAATCGACCTCTTCTTCTTCTTCCCCGATCGCGCCGCTCCATGAATCTCTGATCTTCTTCTCTCCATTGGAACGCAGCCGATTAGTGATGTTTTGAGCTAGCCACCGACGACTCCTCTCCCCCTTCGATCGTGTCAAGCTCCGGTGTCGGGTGGGGCTTGGGCACACTGGTTCTGGCCGACCATCCACCACCAGTGCGTACTTTATTTTTTTTTCAGATCTTTCCGATTTCTATTTGATTCCTTGTTTGATCGACACCCTTATTCTGATCTTGTGGCGCCGCTCCTCTACTGCGACTGCTCTGGTATGTCAGAGATCGACCTTGAGGTTGGGGTTTGTTTCTTTGAAGAAGAAGATTCTTCCTGGAGCTTCCCTTACAATTGTAGATCCAATCAGTTTTATTCCTGCTCGAGGGGTCCGTGTTCGTTGCCAACTCCAAGTATGAGTGGTGGATTATGGTTTGCCAATTTGTTGAATCAGTAATTGAATCTGTAGTGGTTTGTCAATTTGTATGGATAAACTAGTTTAGTTCGGATGCTCTACCTCTTGATAGCAAGTCTTTGGTGGATGGGTCCTATTCTTTTGATTTTGTGGGATGTTGCTGTGAGTTGTAGTGGGAGTTTGTTGATCAGTAGCGTGGTGTTGATCTTCTACTGCTTAGGTTATTTACCTTTGTTGAGGTTGAGAACATGGTAGCATGTCAAATGGGTGTTTGATTGCAACTGTTTAGAGGAGTTCTTACATAATTGAAACATGGAATGAATTGTCGTGTGACTCAATGTTAGATCAATGTTGCAAAAAAAAAAAAAAAGTGTAACCACCACCTTAGCAGTCTCCGGGTCCCGGCCCCATAAGTATCCAGAGGAGATAAATCACGGTTTTTACTGATGGAATAAGGCGCCTGGGGCCGAGAGGATTTAAGCCAGCAGACCAGGTTTTTACCCCGTGTGCAACTAGTGACTCTCGAATCCGAGAGGTCGCCTTACCAACCGAGCTAGCCCGTGGGGTCAATGTTAGGTCAATGTGATTGATGGACCCGAAATAGATGTCACGAATGTGAGTCTTAAATTTAGATATTTATAAAGCTGAAAACCCTTTGGCTAACAAGATAGAAATGTAGTAGAGGGGTCTCAGGTCGTATTTTTCCAAGGACTAGTTAAATGAATGTTTAACTCGAGCTTGCAGGTTTATTTGTCGTTTGATATTTGGGTTTTCTAATCAAATGGGGGGTTTTTGTGATAAGGAAATGAAATGACAATATGAAATAACACTTGGAACAAAATAGGTTTAACTAAGGAAGGTAATGAACTAAGGAAATGCAAGAACTAGACTTAACCTAGTGAAAGACTAAGCACTTAAATTCCAATGACTGAATTGAAATTAAAGAACTAATTGCAGGAAATTAATTGCAGAGAATTAGTTGTAAGAAAACTAATTGCAAGGAATTAAACTAAGCAAGACAATACTTGAAAATTTGACTTGGAGTGTAATTGGAACAAGCTAGAGCAATGTAAAGAAATACAAGTGCTTGAAGCAAAATTATGCTAAATTCAACATCAAATCAATTTATATCCAAGACTTCCCTTCGCCGTCACACGAAGGTTGAGTTATGAACCCCCTAGCTCAAAAACCACCGAAGGAGGACTCCCAAGAACAATTCGCCATTGATTCGTGCACTCTGGTCTTCCTGATCGGTCACTGGACCGATCAGGTCTTCCTCTGATCGGACTGAGCATCGATCAGATGAGTCTCTGATCGATCGTGGTGAACGGTCAGAAGCTGAAATCACTACTCGATCTCTTCCATCTCGATCGACCGGGCGACGATCGTTGCGCAGAAACCATCAGAGGCTTTCGAGAACCCCTCTACAGCTTCGACAGCTCTCCGGACGACTGAAATCCGGCGATCGGAAATGGATCAGTCGATGAAACAGAGCCTCGGCGACACCCTCACCTAAGCTTCCAAAACGCGAACGATTAGCAAAACTGAACTGGAAAAACTCACCTTGATGATCTGAAATCTTGGAGATAAACACATTTGATGGGCCGCGCGATCGGATGAAAGAAACAATGAAGAAAATGATGAAAAGAAACGCAAAACTAGAACAACGCGAAGAACACAGATGCAAACGGCGAAGACGCGACAACCAAGAACTGGCGAGGGAATTCCCTTTTAATTAAAACCATTTGAAATTGAATGGCTGAGATTGTCCCAATCTCATCCAACAGTCGGATCTACTCCGATCTAAACCAAACTCCCCAGATCTCGATCAATGGTCCTGATCTACCTGTCCTTAGCTCGGATCAACCAGATCTGTGGCGGATGGCCTAGATCTTCCCTTCTTTTGAATGGATGTCTAGATTCTCTTAAGCTTGATCCAACGGTCAAACTGCTTCTGATTTGGATGAAATTTTCAAATCTTGATCAGTGGTCATGATTGACTCTATCTTGAACTCGGATTGATCAGAAGTTGACCGATGGTTCAGATCTAACCGTTTCTTGATCGGACGGCTCATATTAATCCAAGCTTGATCACTTTGATCCGGATCCAATTCTGACTCAAGTTTGATCCAATCTGATCTAGGTTCATGATCATTTGAAGCCTACAAAATTCGATTCACAATTAATGTCAAAAATTATCTCAAATATAGAAAGATTTGAATTAAAAGCCAAAATAGAGGAAATACATGAAACCTAATATAAATGCAAACTTAAGCATATAAAATGTGGATCAAACATAGATTTTAGAGCCTAAAACAATCAACAAAATGGTAGTTATCAACTCCCCCACACTTACTTTTGGGCGTCTCGCACAAACCAACTAGTAAACTAAGATGTATCCCCCTAGATTAGTCTCAATCATAGTTAGAAGCAATTGAAAGTAAATTGCCTAGGGTTGTCAAGTCTCAAAAATCTAAATTCAATGGACTAGAAACTTGTCCTTAAATCAACAGCTTAGTATACTTCATCCTTCATGACTCATTGAGATGAACTCAACACTCAAATCCTTCCAAGGTAAATGTTGGTGACTCTCTTCCTAAATTCTACATTTTTGATGACGTGGAGCTCACTCACACACAACATGGTTCTTGTACTACCATAAGCTTGCTTGTTATCTACTCTCCACCATCATTCTTGATTCGGATCCACATCTACAAAAGCTTATTCAAACACGTTAAAGAAGATATATGAAATGATAGAAATGAAATAGGAAATTGATGAACTTTGATACTTATGACTTATGATAAAGAAAGTAAAGAGATGTGATATGACAAGGAAATATGGAAAAGAAATATATCATGGTAAGAAAATGTGGAAAAAGTATAGAAAATATGGCATGATAAAAAAAATATCGAAAAAGTAGAGAAAGTGGAAGACTTGGACACTCCAAAAATGTTTCCCAATGTACTTTGCTCTCTTTTGATGCCCTCTAATTAATTCTGAGCCAAGGGGGTTAAGGTTCAACTAATTCGGATGAGAAACCTCAAGAAACAGTGTGCCAGCCTCCACTGATCGGTCAAGGGACCGATCAGACATCTGCTGATCGGACTGGGGAACGTTCTAGACAGCTCCTGATCGGTCTGGAAACCGATCAGGTGACGATCAGTAGCTAAAATCTCCAGAATTCCTGAACTGTCTTCTGAGATCTGTCTTCTTTCAATCTATAACTCACTCTTGATACTTGATACCTTCTTCCAATTCAACTTCTAACTCAGAACTTGATTTCCACTTCATATTTCCCTTTTCTTTTTCCTTTCTTTTTTTTTCAGCTGCTCCATTTCTGTTTTTTTCTTTCTGCAGCTACGTGATTTTTTTTTCGATTTTTGCTTCCAATGCCTTCCAATAACTAGCTCCAACTTGCGAATTCGGAGATGTGTAACCTATCAAAACTTTTCAGCTTGATAACATGGAATGAGACCATCCTTTTGTTCCTACTTAATACTTGGTCCAATGGAGCTTGTTTTCTATCCATAATTTGAACTTTTAAGGTTGTATCTTTGCTCTCTAATCTTTTTTTCCTTTTCTTCACTTTTCAAATCACACAAAATTTTCTTTTTCTTGCAACTGAACTGATGGATATTCTTGCAACCCAAACTTGATACAAAGCTCCTTCCAATTGGCACATCTCATCTTTGTTTGTTGGTTGACAATTGTTTCAATTTTACCTTCAAGATTTGATCAAATGCTTGCATCCTCTCCCACACTTAAATTTTTGTCCGTCTCGGCAAAGGAACATAAAGAAATATTAAAGCACCCAAGTCCAATGAAAATACTATGATGAACATGAATGATTAGTGAAGGAAAATGGAATTCAAAGTAGATAAACAAATAAAATTGCAACAATGATATGAGAAAGGAAACAAAGTAATTCACCTCTATAAATGTGGTCCAATCATAGAAATATAGCTTTGAAAAAACCTAAGCAAGTTCTAGAGTACAATCGCATGTGTGCATCACAAAAGTTAGGTCAATCCTCACTAGGTAAAAAGAATTCATCTCAAGTCATCAATCTAGAGTCCATAACTAAGAAGTACTCAAGCAACCAAGAATTTTCATCCAATGGCTCAAATCCTAAATTTTAACAATCAAATTTAATTTGCTTTCAAGGGACTCTAAAATGATATAAGAAAATCTAGATGGATACATTTATTCCAATTCATGCAAGAAGTAAAATGTCAAAAGGATAAAATGGTGTCTACAATGACTCTTATGCATTCTATACTAATCAAGCATTTATTAACAAGAACTCATTTTAAAAGAAAATTTTACTTTTAGAAAATATAAAAATGAAACATGCAATGAAATAAAATGCAAGAAAGAACAAACTCCCCTTTATTTCTGACGGTCGGAGTCTATCAAGAAATAACCTCCATTGTGGTAGTGGAGGTGTATGGATGGTCTAGAGAGCATTCTTCATGTGATCCATATTATGGTGCATTGCTCCCCCACACTTAAACTTCACAAAAAAATGTTCAGGTGGCCTAAGACGATTAAGGTACAACATTCATGTAAGAGGTGGAGTGCTACGAATTAAAGTAAGATCTACTCCTCCCTTTTGATGCTTTTTGAAAATCCTTCCAGGAGGTTGGAGTCTGTTTAGATGGAGCACCCACTCCAGACGCCTACGTGACCCTGCAAAACCATGCAATACCTCCCTCATACGTGCAGGGTAAGAAAGAAATGAAATAACATCAGTCTCTATATAAAATGTATCCAAAAATGTATCACATCCAATAAAATCTATCTTATGTACCTCCATGAGTTTTTCACAATTAATATCCACAGAAGGTATATCAAGAAACTTATCACAACCAATGAGATCAATTTTGGGTACCTCTCTTAGTTTTTCACAATCAATTTCTGCATAGGATGTATCAAGATATGTTTCACAACCAATGAAATCAAATTTAGGCACCTCAATGAAATTTTCACAATTATTTTCCATAAAGGATGTATCAGGCAATGCATTACAACCAATGAAATCAATTTTAGATACCTCTATAGGATTTTCACAAGCAGTCTCTACATAAGGTATATCAAGAAATGTTTCACAGCCAACAAAATCAATCTCAAGTACCTTTATAAGTTGTTCATAATCAATTACTACAGAAGAAATGTCAATAAATTCATCACAAACAATAAAATCCACCCTAGGTTCCTCCACGAATTTTTCACAAGCAGCCTCCATATAAAATGTATCAAAAATAGCATCAAAACCAACAAAATCATCCTCATGTTCATCTATGAGTTTTTCACAATCCTTTCCTACATAAGATGTATCAAGAAATGTATCGCTCCCTACAAAATCAATTTTAAGTGCCTCCATGGATTTTTCATAATCAATTTCAGCACAAGATGTATCAAGAAATTCATCACAATGAACAAAATCAACCCTAGGTTCTTCTATGAGTTCTTCTAACGAAATAGGAGAAATACTTACCTGATCATGCTGAAGAATACCTGGAGGTTCTACAAGAGTAGATGTAACTGTGGTCTCCTCCTGGTCATGTACAAGCTCCACTTCAAACTCAGGTTCTGGTGGACATTCAACTAAGAAAGGTGATTCTTGGGCCCTTGCTTCCACCATGCAAGTCCCTATACTTTCATACTGATCTTCTGAGTTTTCTAATGTATCAGTCAATGGTGGTGGTCCCTGGGGCTCAGTGCAATCCCCTACACCTGTAGAATCATCTCCAATTCATGCTTCCTCAGTAATATCTGCAACAACCATATTAGAAAAATTAGGACCGACAATAACAGTATCATCACGAAATAAAAGATGAGAAGGGTCCTGTAGAGCTTCAGATTTGAATTCAAGACTGTCACAAGCTTTACTATCAATCTCCTCCAATTCCTCCATAACTAATGCATCCTCAGTAGGTATGGGTGGTCCCTGGGGCTCAGTGCAATCCCCTACACTCTCACACCTATCCTCTGAATTTTCTGACATGTCAATCAAAATTGGTGATCCCTGGGGCTCAGTGCAATCCCCTACACCTAAAGAATTATCTCTAATTGGAAATGAATCAAATACAACCTCCACATCTTCAGCCTCCTCTGTAGCTAACACCTCCTCTGTCCCATTTGAGCTTAAACACCCTCTCTGAACATCAAATGAAACTTCATCAACAATTAGCTCTGCCTCAACAATCTTATCTGCAATACCCATGCTAATGTTAGGAGGATCCTCTCTGGGGTACTGTGGGAAGTGTAAAGGAATTTTTGGTTCCTCCTCTTGAGCTGAAAATTTTGGAAGTGAACTCTGAACAAGAATTTTAGGAGGAATGCATGTTGTAAGTGCCCTAATTTTGATGATTTCTTCTTCTTCTTCCACCAAAACTGCAAAATCAATTGAAGAAGGTCTTAGGCTTGCACTTGGGTCACCTTGAATTGATATAGAATCAACTACGAGGTTGTTTTGAGTGGGGAAATAAGATGCTGGAACTTCCTCAGAAAATTCATCCCTTAGAATGTTTAGACTTGAAACAACCTCTTCATTCCTCAAAGTTAGCTCACAATCATACCCCTTAGAATTAAAAGTGGCTTGAGAAGGTGATTGGCTTGATCATTGGGCTTGCATTTGATTCATTTGATTAACCAATTGTTCAAGGCGTCTTTCACAGTCTTTAAGAGTAGAATCATTTTTTTATTGTTGCAAGAGTTGTTGTAACATCTCCTCCAGCCTTTGTTGTTGAGTCTCACTCTCACTAGAATCCTCTAAGTCTCCTTGATAAGCATAAAACTCTTGTTGGACTTGAAAGGGTTCATTAGGTTGCTCAAAATTAGAAGTAGGCTGTGAATTCTGAAATTGGAATTGTTGGGGTTGATCAAATGATTGATTTGGTTGTTGGAATTGCTGAAAATTAGGCTGGGAACATGGTTGAAACTGCTGAAAATTGTAGCTCTGAACATTCTGAATTTGAGGTTGAAATTGTTGTGGTGAGGGCTGAAATTGTGGAGGTGGATAACTCTGATTGTATGGTTGAAAACTCTGCTGATTAGGATTGTAACCTTGCTGAAAATCTTGGAATTGTGGTTGAAATTGCTGTGATGGCTGATTCCAAGGTTGGTTTTGTTGACAATTCGAATAAGACTGCTGAAATTATTGAAATTGAGGTTGAAATTGATAATAGGGTTGCTAAAAATTTGAAAAGGGCTGAGATGGTTGAAAATTCTGCTGAACATTTTGGAATTGAGAATATGGCTGCTGAAAACTCTGACAAGGCTACTGATAATTCTGAAAATACTGATACTCTGCCATGGAACTGCTTGAATAAGTAGAAAAATTTCCAATAGCTTCTCAAACTTTAATGGTTGCCCCCTACAGTCCTGGCCACGAAACAAACAAAATGGCAGCATCCGTATACCAAAAAGATAGAGCAAATAAAATGGAATCAAAGAATATAAATATTAAACACAAGCTCAAATTAAACAAACTCAACTAGTGATTCCCCGACAACGGCGCCAAAAATTTGATGAGCCCGAAATAGATATTACGAATGTGAGTCTCAAATTTAGATATTTATAAAGCTGAAAATCCTTTGGCTAACAAGATAGAAATGTAGTAGAGGAGCCTCAGGTCGTATTTTTCCAAGGACTAGTTGAATGAATGTTTAACTCGAGCTTGCAGGTTTATTTGTCGTTTGATATTTGGGTTTTCTAATCAAATGAGGGTTTTTGTGATAAGGAAATGAAATGACAATATGAAATAACACTTAACAAAATAGGCTTAACTAAGCAAGGTAATGAACTAAGGAAGTGCAAGAACTAGACTTAACCTAGTGAAAGAACTAAACACTTAAATTCCAATGACTGAATTGAAATTAAAGAACTAATTGCAGGAAATTAATTGCAGAGAATTAGTTGCAAGAAAACTAATTGCAAGGAATTAAACTAAGCAAGGCAATACTTGAAAATTTGACTTGGAGTGTAATTGGAACAAGCTAGAGCAATGTAAAGAAATACAAGTGCTTGAAGCAAAATTATGCTAAATTCAACATCAAATCAATTTATATCCAAGACTTCCCTTCGCCGTCACACGAAGGTTGAGTTATGAACCCCCTAGCTCAAAAACCACCAAAGGAGAACTCCCAAGAACAATTCACCATTGATTCGTGCACTCTGGTCTTCCTGATCGGTCACTGGACCGATCAGGTCTTCCTCTGATTGAACTGAGCACCGATCAGATGAGTCTCTGATCGATCGTGGTGAACGGTCAGAAGTTGAAATCACTACTCGATCTCTTCCATCTCGATCGACCGGGCGACGATCGTTGCGCAGAAACCATCAGAGGCTTTCGAGAACCCCTCTACAGCTTCGACAGCTCTCCGGACGACTGAAATCCGGCGATCGGAAATGGATCGGTCGATGAAACAGAGCCTCGGCGACACCCTCACCTAAGCTTCCAAAACGCGAACGATTAGCAAAACTGAACTGGAAAAACTCACCTTGATGATCTGAAATCTTGGAGACAAACACATTTGATGGGTCGCACAATCGGATGAAAGAAACAATGAAGAAAATGATGAAAAGAAACGCAAAACTAGAAGAACGCGAAGAACACAGACGCAAACGGCGAAGACGCGACGACCAAGAACTGGCGAGGGAATCCCCTTTTAATTAAAACCATTTGAAATTGAATGGCTGGGATTGTTCCGATCTCATCCAACGGTCGGATCTGCTCCGATCTGAATCAAACTCCCCAGATCTCGATCAATGGTCCTGATCTACCTGTCCTTAGCTCGGATCAACCATATCTGTGGTGGATGGCCCAGATCTTCCCTTCTTTTGAATGGATGGTCTAGATTCTCTTGAGCTTGATCCAACGGTCAAACTGCTTCTGATTTGGATGAAATTTTCAAATCTTGATCAGTGGTCATGATTGACTCTATCTTGAACTCGGATTGATCAGAAGTTGACCGATGGTTCAGATCTAACCGTTTCTTGATCGGACGGCTCATATTAATCCAAGCTTGATCACTTTGATCTGGATCCAATTCTGACTCAAGTTTGACCTAATCTGATCTAGGTTCATGATCATTTGAAGCCTACAAAATTAGATTCACAATTAATGCCAAAAATATCTCAAATATAGAAAGATTTGAATTAAAAGCCAAAATAAAGGAAATACATGAAACCTAATATAAATGCAAACTTAAGCATATAAAATGCGGATCAAACATGGATTTTAGAGCCTAAAATAATCAACAAAATGGTAGTTATCAGTGATCCATAGGTGGATAGATCTTATTTCCTTGGATCATAGATCTTGGTGTCAATTACGATTGAATTAAGTTCTAGTTTGGTTTTGGTGATCTTGTGGTTGTTTCTCGTGGGTTTGAGTACAAATTTGAGTAGATATGTATTGGTAGGGAAGTCAACATGTTTGGGAAAGGGTCTGTGTCATAGGTTTGTTTTGAAGAGGACATTAAAATTAGAATTAAAGGGGAATTAACTCAAAATTGGTTGATGATGTAGATCAATGAAAAACTAATCAGTAAATTGGGTTAATCCTTTGGTTTTCATAAATTCCTAACCTAAGTAGGTTATAACAAGGTTAAAGTTGAGTGGTGGTGGAAACTAATTATTTATTTAAGTATTAATTAATGGATAACATAATTAGGATGACCCTAATTAGGTTTAGAGCTATGTTCAGCTAAGTGTTATTTAATACAGTGGCTAAAATTTTATTTTTAATACAGGACTCTGATTTGATACTTGGATGTGAGGTTTACTTGGATACATTCTTCATTTAAGACAGATACTTCTTACTTGATTCCTATAGATTCGTTATCTTAAATGCATGGTTATTTTATTATCTGAGTAGGTTATTTTATCTTAAATCTCTTCTTCTTGTTTTTCCTGTTTGATAGTTATTCTTGCTTGACCTTTGAGTAATAATTGAAAATGTTCAGTTATGAAGTCTTATCTCTTGGTTTCTGATCTAAAAAGTATCGTTTGTATGCGTATACTTTAGAAATATCATGTGACCTATCTAAGATATGGTTGACATTAGATAAACCCTACCTAGTAGATTAGTGTATGTTTATTTACTTTAGTGTTGATTGTGTTTCATATCGTATTGATTGTATGATCTTGGTTAGGTTGAGGTTGTGCATATTAGTGACATGCACCATAACACTGTTTGCACGCCGACGACCATTGGCTCCCTTGTGGTTGAGATGAGTCGTCAATTATATTTTTCCTATTGTGTCACACTCAGTTGGAGTTGTGTTCAGATAGTTGATACTCTCAAGGTGGTTCGAGTCCCCACAGGTATTTTGAGGTTTTAAAACCACAGGTATTACGACTTGTCATTCAGGGCTACAGGTATTGTGATGTATCTGCATAGCCACAAGTTTTAGCGTTTTAATCTTGTCCACTCAACCTACCCAATATAGCGGTGGTTGGTGTGTGTACAGTGCAAGTCATCACATCATGTGCATATTATGCATTGTATATTTGCTTGTGTTTGTTACACTTGTTTGAGTTATGATTGTTACATTTGATTGACATGCATATTCGGTAATGATTTACATTTATTATATAATCTGGATCTGCTCGGCAATACTAGCAGTTTATTAATGTATCAGAGGGATTGTTGATCATGCCCCTACGTGTTTCATTAGTTTTCAGGTATGTTTATTCATACAGATGTATTTGATTTATATTCTTTGTTCCAGAGATTGTATACCCTTGATTCTGTATGCTTGTTTTATCCTTTTTATTTACCATGCATTTATCTACTCTTATATCCGCAGAGTTCGTTCGGACTCACCATCCCCTGTTCTTCTTTTGTTTTAGGTAGTTGTTAGTCGTGTCACGTGTCGCCAGGAGAGGATCCAGTTGCCAGTCCCCGTTTGAGTATTATTTTTATTTGTTTTTTTGTACTCTCGTAGTATTCTTATCGTATTGATGTCACCCTAATTATGATTTTCGTTTTGGATGGTATTTGTTTTCTCTATGGACATGTATTTATTTACTTCCGCTGAATTTTAATTTGTCGCATTTGGTTACAGGGATTTATTTATTATATTTATCATTCATTATGTAAAATATTTAACTGTATGGTTGTGATTGTGTAAATGCCAACCAAGTGTGGCTGTGCTAATTATATATGGGTTGAGATGTGTATGTATCAAGTTGCAGATTATCCGCTGTACAAGAGAGATGTTGTCTAATTTTTGAGCAAACATGAGTCTTTGGGGTGTAACAACTAAGATCCAACATAGTAGCTAAATTTGTAGTGAAAGAGAATTGAATCACTTAAACATGCAATAGGAGCTAAGAGTTCAAAAGTTTGATGATTGACGAAGATTATATTAGCATCCACTACTGTTTAATGAGTGTTGTGCGAAATAGACATTATAATTTTCAAAAACTTAGTGGTTATCTATGAAATCACTTTATGGTAAGCATTCATTTGATATTTGGACATGAAAAATGTGATCCTTAAGCACATGGTAGAGATAATTTTCAAAATTTTCTTACGGGCATATTCACAAACATCTTCACTGCAAGTGATGAAACTATACCAAGTGCTCTTGAAATCGAAGTAGCCGGCGACGATGTAGAAGGCATTGAGCCCTGTGGCGCCAATGGGGCAGTAGAGCCTTCTCATAAGCAACGTGATGAAGAAAACTGGTATCTTCTCTAGCGCATTTTGGTGCCTCCTCTAGCATTCCATTGAACAACAAAACAACGACAATGAGCAAAAATCTAGATATGAAACAAAAGAGGGGCAAATCATTATCTAAATGGAGAAATCAGATTAGGTGGAATATGAAGATGAAGATCAAGATCAATACTTCCTACGAGCCTTGCTGACTTGAATGACCATCCAAAAGTTAAAGAAGATGTAAAGGATGAGATGAGGATGGTGTATCCATAGTCGCAATCCCCATCGATAGATAGGTTAGAAGCGAGCTTGGAATGGAAGTTGGTTGACTAGAGCAGAGTGTCAGTCGCAGGGAAGAACCACACCATGTATGTAAGAAAGAGTTTCAAGGAAAACAAGGCATAGATTCGTGATCAAAAAGACATTTTTATAGCTTACCTTAGCATAGTAATCTTTCCATACACATCAAGCAATCTTTCTAGTCAAAGTTGATCTGTTTGGACTTCTTTTTCTTAGTGTCCGATCAACTCACCTGACTTTCTTTATTTAACGTCTAGTCCGGCTGACCTATCAAGTGCTCTATCATATTAGCTTATATGGTCTTCTTCTTGGTGCCTGATCCTTACCTAGTGTTCAATCATTTCGACCCACTAGATTTTTCTGAGGCCTAATGTTTCGTCATCCTGACTTATTAAGATTTCCATGTTAAGTGATATGTACACTTAATTAACATATTAAATATATAATATCTAATTTTAAACTCTTTGCTAGACATCAAAATACAAGTTTGATTATTGGTACTGACTGCACCAACATCGTTGATTCAGCCACGGACACACCCGGGTCATGCCATTTGGCATGACCATGTTATCCTCTCCGAAGCCCTACACCTTGGTCGTTCCACCGGGGATGGTTGTGTTGAGCATTTGCTTTTGCCGACCGTGAGCAACAATGCCCAACTGTGCCTCCCAGCATAGCTATGGTGCATGAGGTGGCTCCCCTTATTTCTAGGAAAATTTATTAGTCTCCCCCTATTTTTTAGGAATTTTTTTTAGCCTCTCCTTGATTTGAGGAGATTTGGTTAGCCTCTCGTTGATTTGCAAAAATTTATTAAGAGAATTAGTTGTATTCCAGAAAATTATGTTAGAGTTATCCTACATTTTGGGAAACTCTGTCAAAGCTATAAAACTATAAAAAGGAGGCAAAGGGCAGCTACAAGGGATCAAGGGGTTCTCCTCTCCCTATCGAGGAGAGTTTTCCCAATGACAACGAACCCTAGACGAGCCGCACCATGGAGCCATCAAAGTTTCCACCAACTTGATCTTGGAGCTTTTTCCGAAGACGCCGACAACGATACAACTAAGTTTTCTCTTCTCTTTTCCCTTTGATTCGAGCTATAGGATGTTTTCTTATCTTCTCTGTCTTAATTGCCCAGGCTCTTCCAATAGTCTTCCTTGTGAAAGAAGGTCAAAACTCGGCGCATACAGTTTGACTCTTGCTCAGCTTGTAGTTGAGGTAGTAATGCAACGGATAAATATCAATTATTCTATGGGCTATTGAATCGTAGATTCATACACGAATACCTAAAATAATCATCTACAATTATTGATTCGCGCACAAATACTAGGAAATAGACAAATAAAACTCATCGTTCGCAAAGAAGGAGACAATGACTAACTCCAGAAAATTAATTTGGCTCTGATACCAACTGACGCCGAGTGGGATAGCTATTATTCTATGGACTAATGAATCCGTTGATTCGTGCATGAATATTGAAAATAATCTTCTACAGCCTATTGATTTTTGTACAAATACCGAAAGTGACTATCAAAATTGTTGATTTACGAACAAATATCGAAAGTGATCTTCTAAACCTATTGATTCGGGCACAAACACTAGGAAATGGCATGACCAAATTACTATTAGTCAAAAATTGTCTTCTCGCAACTAAACAAGATGCTTATAAAAACTCGAACACTAAATATGCAAAGGAAAGAAATACATATAGAAATGAAAAATTTTAAACATATTAAAAATATAAAATATCCTAAACTAATTCAAAATTTAAAAATATAAAAGCCAAAAATTATCAAAAATAATCTAAATGCAAAACTCAATAAAAATAATAAAAAATTAAAATTGCTTTCTCAAATTGCTCTTCCATTTGCATTATAAAAATTGCTTTCTCATTTGTCTCTTTTATCCACATCATTCAAATTGCTTTCCCGATTGCTCTTCTGTCTACATCATTAAAATTGTTTTCCCGATTTACTATTCTATTTGCATCATTCTCTGTAGGGCGGAGAAAATTCGTTCTCGAATTTAGAATAATATCAAGTGTTAGTTCAAGGGACAATCATCTAGAATCAATTGGTAAAATTCTCTCCTAGCCTCTTTAACAAAGGAAACTTCAACATGGAAGAATCTTCTTATCACCAATCAACACTACAATTTCTAGGCCCAACTCCTATACTAAAACTGTTCCACAAGACGTTGCCACCGGGCTTTGCATCATGCCAAACCCTATCATAGGCTATCTAAAATGCTTTGGATCTGCATAAGTTTTGACAGTTAAAGAATTAATGCGTCTCTTGATGATCTGATGGTTTTCTGTATGAGGAAGAAGATCATCACATGTTTGGAGTGCATTTATCAAATCTTTCCAATTATGAAGAACCACTTGGTTGAAAAAGATCTGTCTGTGCAATCAAAGTTGCTTTCTGTATTTCCTCAGTCATTCGAGGATGTTCAGCAGCACAACGAAGGTCGATGACATTTGAGACAGTGAGCTCTAACTTCACACCATAACAAAACTTGCTACTAGTTCAAATGCCTTAGACCCACCAGAAATTTTATGTAGCTTCACCACGCAAATCTCTTCTTCATCAGAGATCTCCTGGATAAGCTTTTACATAAGTCCGCTCTTTGACAGAAGAGGAAACTTATGAAGATGGAAGGACATCTCCTCAACTTCAACAGTAACATCACTTGGAAGTCCCATCTTGCAGAACTTGACCAATGCATTATCTGCAAATTTATCCATCTCTTGTCATAAACTAGCTCACTAGGTAACTCGATCTCGTCTTCATCGTAAATTAGTTCGCTTGTTGATTTGGTCTTGTCTTCGTTGTAAATTGGACCTCTGAATGATATTATCATCAAAGTTAATACCCTCCTCAACGTCGTCATCAAGAGTTGGATCAAGGCTTACTAAAAAGCTTTAATTTGCTGCTCCTCTTGGCCTTCATCATTGGATTCATTGTCTTCATCACCACTACCTTTGGTGTCCTCCTCATAAATGTCCTTCACATCCGAGGTTGTCCGGTGATAGCTATTGTGATGAACCGGATTTCCTCTATCCATGGTTCTCAACAGTGCCTCCATCCTCTCCATAAATCAGTTAAACCATTGCTCCGTATTACAATCAAAAGCATTGCTGACACGTTATAGTCTTCTTGCCGACATGATTCCACAAGAACAACTTGGCACTAATACCAAACTAATGCAGTGGAAAATATCAAATCCATTGATTTTTCGTAAAAATACTAGAAGCGACTATCGAAATCATTGATTCATGAATGGATATCAGAATCGATCTTCCAAATCTATTGATTCGCGCATAAATACTAGGAAATAGACATCCAAAAATTACATGAAACTTTGGGAAAAAAAGAATGACGTGACCGAATTACTATTAATAAAAAAAACTATACAACAACAACAACAACAACAAAGCCTTATCCCACTAGGTGGGGTCGGCTATATGGATCCTTTTACGCCATTGAGTTCTATCCCCTACTATATCATCATCTAGATTTAAATAAAATTTATCTTGTTTTATTGTTGCCAACCAAGTCTTTTTTGGTCTTCCTCTCCCTCTTTTAATGTGCGTATTTATCATAGTTTCACATCGTCTAACAGGGGCATTTATTGGTCTTCTAAGTACATGTCCGTACCATCTCAAACGTGTCTCCCGAAGTTTTTCTTCAATAGATGCAACTCCGACTTTCTCTCTAATACTCTCATTCCTTATTCTATCCATCCTCGTATGTCCACACATCCACCTTAACATCCTCATCTCTGCAACTTTCATCTTTTGCTCATGTGCTCGAGTCATAGCCCAACATTCAGCACCATATAACATAGCAGGTCTAACTGCCGTTTTGTAGAACTTCCCTTTAAGTTTTAGAGGTACTTTACGATCACATAAGACACCCGATGCTAATCTCCATTTCAACCATCCTGCTTGTATTCTATGTAAGACATCTCTCTCAATTCCTCCATCACTTTGCAAGAACGATCCTAAATACTTAAAGTTCTCGATTTTAGACAACTCATCATCTCCTATCTTAACAATTGTTTCACTACGTCTAGCATTGCTAAACTTAAATTCCATATATTCAGTCTTTACTCTACTAAGCCTAAAACCTTTCATTTCTAGAGTTTCCCGCCAAGATTCTAGTTTAGCATTTACTCCTTCACGTGTCTCATCTATCAAAACAATATCATCTGCAAACAACATGCACCATGGCACTGTATCTTGAATGTGCCTAGTGAGTTCATCCATGATTAGTGTAAAAGATAGGGACTTAAAGCTGATCCTTGATGTAACCCTATCCTTATTGGAAATGCTTCAGTCAATCCACCTGAAGTCTTCACTCTAGTCGTTACATCTTCATACATATCTTTAATTAGGTCAATATATGTTACGCTAACGCCTCTCTTTTCTAGAATTCTCCATATAATTTCTCTTGGTACTCTATCATAAGCTTTTTCTAAATCAATAAATACCATGTGTAGATCTTTCTTTTGCTCCCGATATTTTTCAATTAATTGCCTAAGAAGATGTATAGCTTCTATTGTCGACCTTCCAGGCATGAACCCAAATTGATTTTCGGTTACCGTGGTCTCCTTCCTCAATCTTTTTTCTATTACTCTTTCCCAAAGTTTCATGGTATGACTCATTAATTTAATACCCCTATAGTTTGCACAATTTTGTATGTCTCCTTTGTTCTTATATAAGGGAACTAGACTACTTACCCTCCATTGATTAGGCATTTTTTTTGTTTTCAATATTAAATTAAATAATTTTGTAAGCCATTCAATACCTTTTTTCCCTAAACATTTCCATACCTCTATTGGGATATCATCCGGTCCCACGGCCTTTCCATTTTGCATCCCTTTCAAAGCTTGTTCTACTTCTGAAGTTTGAATTCTCCGATGAAAATTAAAATTTCTATACTCATTTGAAATACTTAAATTGCCTAAGTAAAGTTGGTCCCCTAAACTTTCATTAAAAAGTTGATGAAAGTAAATCTTCCACCGCTCTTTTATTTCGCTATCATTTACTAGTACTCTATCGCATTCATCTTTAATACATCTTATTTGACTAAGGTCTCTTGTTTTCCTTTCTCTTGCTTTAGCTATTTTATAAATGTCTCTTTCCCCTTCTTTTGTATCTAAATTTTGATATAATCGTTCAAAAGTTTTATTTTTTACTTCATTCACTGCTTTCTTAGCCTCTTTCTTGGCTATTGTATATTTTTTTAAGTTTTCCTCGTTCTTACAAATATATAATTCCTTATAAGCTATTCGTTTTTCTTTCACTTTCTCTTGTACTTTCTCATTCCACCACCAAGATTCCTTCCTTGGTGGTGCATGCCCCTTTGACTCACCGAGTACATCCTTAGCTACTATTTTCAACTTTGATACCATCTTATCCCATGTCGTATTAGAGTCGCTATATATTTCATCTAATGCTTGTATTCCTACCTTCTCCTTCAATATGTTTTGCTTCCCATCCTTTAACTTCCACCACTTAATTCTAGGAGTCGTGTATATTTTTCCTCTATTGATATTATAACTAAGGCGTATATCTAACACTACTAATCTATGTTGGGTAGTTAAGCTTTCTCCAGGGATAACCTTACAATCTTTACAAATCTTCCTATCTCTCTTCCTAACCATAAAATAATCAATTTGTGATTTATTATTCCCACTTTTGAATGTGATCAAGTGTTCTTCTTTTTTCTTAAAAAATGTATTAGCTAGTATAAGGTCATATGCTATCGCAAAATCCAATATAGTTTTTCCTTCTTCATTTCTTGTTCCAAACCCATAACCCCCATGTACTCTCTCATATTCTTCATTTTTCGCTCCGACATGTCCATTTAGATCGCCTCCTATTAAAATCATTTCATTTGGCGGAATGTTTTGTAATACCTCATCTAAATCGCTCCAAAATCTTGATTTAGTTTCTTCATCTAATCCTACTTGAGGTGCATATATGCTAATTACGTTCACAACTTCTTTCGCCACTACTATCTTGAGAGCTATAATTCTATCCCCCTTTCTAACTACACCAACAACTTCATCTTTTAAAGAACTATCTACAAAAATACCCACTCCATTTCTTGTTTTACTCTTTCCTGTATACCATAACTTAAAACCCGAGTTCTCTATCATTTTTGCCTTCTCACCTACCCATTTTGTCTCTTGCACACACAAAATACTAATTTTTCTCCTAATCATTGTATCTACTACCTCCATTGTTTTACCAGTGAGAGTTCCTATATTCCATGTTCCAAATCTGAGACTATTACTTTTCTTATAATGTTTATTCTTAGTCCACCTATGGTGTGAGAACTCTTGCCTATTTAACACTACACCCAAGTTCTCATGGAGATGTAGCGGTCCTTGCCGAGACGTTACAGTCGGACCCTGCAACGCGAACCCTTGCATATTTAGCACTACACCCGGGTTCTGGAGATGTAGCGGTCCTTGCCGAGACGTTACAGTCGGACCCTGCAACGCGTTCCTTCCGGGGAACATCCTAGCATTAGCATAATACTTTAATGGATCCATTCATTGAGTATTTGCCATAGTTTTTTTTACGCTGGCTGGCAACCTAACGCAACCCTCCTCCTTTATCCGGGCTTGGGACCGGCCATGACTAGGTCGTCACAGGCGGAGTTTAAAAAAAAAAAAAAAAAAAAAACTATCATCTCACAAATAAACAAGACATTTACATAGATTCCAATCCTAAATATGCAAAGAAACAAATAAAAAGGAAAAATTCTAAACATATTAAAAATATAAAATATCCTAAATGCACTAAAAATGTAAAAATATAAAACACAAAAATTATCAAAAATATCTTAAATACCAAACTTGATAAAAATAATAAAAAGATTAAAACTGCTTTATCAAATTGCTCTTTTATGTGCATCATTAAAATTGATTTCCCGATTTGTTCTTTTGTTTGTATCGTTAAAATTGTTTTCCCGATTTGTTCTTCTATCTGCATCATGTGGCAACTCTACCTAGGACACCACCTCCCGGGAGGTCCATTCTCCCAAAGAGCTGGGCAATCTAGCCAACTCGTCTTTGTTTTTTTTTGTTTGCCCAAGAGACCTGTTTCAATAAGACTTTTGCGAAATGTTCCTTAGCTTTGTCCATAGTTTTATAGTATTTTCTGCATTTTTCATCTTTGGTTTCAAAAACTCTGTTCGCTTGTTGAACCATAAGTTGGGAGTCCATATTGATTAGGATCCATTCGATGTCCACATTTCATGTGGCATGTAGAGTGGTTAGCAAAGTCTCGTAGTCAACCACATTATTTCATTACTAGAAGGCGAGTCACATGACCAACTTGATTTCTTCTCCTTGTGGGGAAATCATAACTTCTCAAACTCTGCTGCCTTCATTATTCAAAGAACTATCTGCATAGGCCCCCCACTGCTCATGTTTTTCATCCTGCATGGACTCTACCAAGAAGTCGACAAGGGCTTGTGCCTTGAAAGCAAGGCTCGGTTGACACTCAATGTCATATTCACTGAGCTTGATTACCCATTAATAAGTCGTCTATAAATTTTAGGTGCGTAAGGATTAAGCCAAGTAGAGTGTTAGTAAACATGACAATTAGGTGAGATAGAAAATAGGGACGTAGACGTTGAGTTGTCAAAATTACCCCCATAGTTAATTTCTTAACGAAGTTTTGGGCCCTTTGAATATGTAACTTATATAATTCACAGGATATTGCTCTCCTTCTTCTTGTCAGGCTAGCACAAGAGTAGTAGCTATATCTGAAATGACCAGAAAAACTAGTAACACCTTGTCCAGACGAGGTTTAGCCAAAATTGACTGCTTGGCTAAATAATCTTTTAGTTCATGGAAGACTTTGTCATACTTCTTGTCCCACTTGAATGGCTTGGCCCTCCTGAGAATCTTGAACAATGAGAGGTTTTTATCTGTCGATCAGGAGATAAAGCGGGATAAAGATGTAATCCGCCCTACCAGTCGTTGTACTTTGCGTAGGTTCTAAGGAGGTTGTGTTAAATATCAGAATTTTGAGGGCTTAAAGGCTTAAAACCCCAAAATTAAGGGCTTGGTTGGGATTAAACAACTGGGAGGGATGTTTCTGCAAAAAGCCAAAAATATTATAAACCCTAAAATTTCTCTCGAATTTTTCTCTATCCCCGTTTCTTTCCCCCGTCGCCGACACCCCACGAACGCAAGCGTCGCCGAGTGCCACCGGAGATTCCTCCTCATTCTTCGTTTTCTTCGTCCTCTTCAACGCGCACGGACGAGACGCGGCGCCACTCCTCTTCCCTCTCTTGCACGCAAAGGAAACCGTCGTGCCCTAGCTTCTTCTTCTTTTGTCTTCTCCGGTGCGCACGAATAGGGCGTCGTACGCTCGTCTCTTGGATCGCGCCGCTGCCCTCGTGCGAGACCCTAGCTGACGCGGCTATCGGCAGTTACTCTCCGCAAGCTTCATTCTTGGTGTGGTTGGAATTGCGATGCTCTACTGATACATTCCTTGTTCTAGTGGATTAATAGCATCTCGGGTAAGATCGGATTAGTTCTCGATATCTACAGTGATCATATTTCGAATGGGTTGGTAGTAATTTTGAGTTGAATTGGGATTATGTTCTGTTTTGGATTATGTTGGATGTAATTAGATCTATGAGTTACAAGGGAGGTGGGAATTGAATACAGATGGGTGTGGATGAAGCTGAAGCATGGTTATGGTATTCTTGATGGAAGTAATCTTTGTTTTAGAAATTGAGGCAATGATTGACAATAGAAATGGGGGTTTGTTTAGATAAATTCTTGGACTATCTTGTGGCGGTTTCTTCTCCATGTTGCAATGCTCCTTTTGGTATAGAGACTCGATTATGTTTCCGATTAGGATCTGTGATTGGGAAGGGATTTACCTTGGGATTCCACGTTTTGCCGTGAGTCTCCATTTTAGGGGTTGAATCGGTTTGAGGGTATTTTCGTTCTTAGAATGAACATGCATCTTGACCTGTGTTTGGAGCTTGCGATGGGTTTGTTGATGTGTTCGAAAGCTCCAATGTTGTGAGTTAGTTATGGGGAATTTAGTCTGAGGATTTTAGTCTGAGGTTGATTAGATTTTTGTTGGTACTCGGTATTTCGTTGGGTGACTTAATCAATTATAATGGATATATACAATTGATTAAAAAGATTATTGTAATTATGATTATTTTGTTTATATGCAGTTTAACTAATTTATTTAATTGTATAATTAGTTAAACTTATGTATTAACTCAGGACCTTGATTCAGACTCGTTCGGTTGATCGTGGAAGGTCCTCTTCGTTTACGAACTTCTATAATAAAAAGTGGGTACTTCTCCTTTGTATTCTTATAGTTCTTTTACCTTAAATGCATGACTTGTTATGTCTGAGTAGGTCTGCTTGACCTTGTTCTTTGCTGTTGATTATTTTATATCGTTCGTTGATACTTTTTCCATTTGACCTTCGAGTTAATTCGTATTTTATGCCCGTACAGTCTCTTGTTGATTTTCCATCTTGTAAAGTACCGCTTGTACGCGAGTACTTAGATGTTCATTAAACACCACTAGAATGGTTGGCATTAGAAACACCCTACCTAGTAGTTTAGTTGCATATTCGTTGGTTTTTAGTTGATTTTCGGTATTTATTGTTTATATCGTTGTATCGTTGTTATTCGATTGTTTGTGCATATTGGTATCATACACCATATCTGCACCGTTGCATACTGACGACTGTTGGGCTTCCATATGGTTAAGCCGTCGTTAGTCATTTAGTTGTTTCGTCACTCAACCACTTGTTGTGGTAGTTGCTAGAGTGCGAGCAACCGTCCTGTTACGCCACACTCGACCACTCATGTACAATGGATGTTAGAGTTGTAGGTAAGCAGTTGACACCCTCAACGTTGTTTCCGAGGGATATCAGAGCTGTTGGTGGCTCCCCCTATATATCAGGGTTTTTGGAGTAGTTGGCTCCCCAGCATCCTGTCCACTCAACCACATATATCAGTGGTATTCGTTGGAGTGCGTACAGTTATCACAGCCCTACCCACTCAGCCACACAAATGTGATGTGTTGGTGGCTTAACTGGCGTCAGGGGTGGTACATGTCATTGCATCATATGCATCTATTGCATTTATGCATTTTCTTGTGTTGTTGCATTTATATGAGCTATGATTGCTGCATTTGGTTGATATGCATGTATGTTTGATACTCTGTTATCTCGTATGCTTCACATTGTTTTATACATGCTTAGATGTCTTATGTTTCCTAGAGATTGTACACCGTTGTTTCTGTTACTTGTTATACGTTTTGTGATGTCATGCGTTTATCTACTCATATACCCGCAGAGTCCGCCTGGACTCACCACCCCTTCTACCTATTTTTGTTTCAGGTAGTAGGTAGATGCACTACTTTGAGCCAAGAGAGAATCCAATTGTCAATCCCACAGTGTCGAGTAGTATTGGATTTTATTCTATTTCCATATTTAGTTTATTTTCGTAGCTATTTTATTTCTACGTTATCGTTATTTTCTCACTTATTTCGTGGACTGGTATTTGTTTTATTAGTCCGATATTGTCGTAGTAGAAGTATGTTCATTTTTGGACTCATGTTGGAATTTTGTCGGTATTTAGATTTTCGTTAGCTTTGTTTATGCTAAAAGACAATAACGGTTTGAAATGTTTATGCTTAGTTTATCTTTATCATTCATATTGATATAAACTGTGTAGTTGTACCTTTATATTTCCAGTTATGATGGCTGAGCTATCTTTTATGTTATGAGTGATGTATTATTTGTTTCAATTTGTTCGTCGTACAGGGGAGATGTTGCCCAATTTTCGAGTAAGCATGTGCCTCTGGAGGCGTGACAGGTTGCATCTATTATATGCCTTTGATCTTTTCAGGAGTATCTACCACACGCTATTCAGTCACTATATATCGCTGGAACATCCTTTTCTCACCCTGAATGTCTATTTCTCTTGGTTGAGCTTCATTTGATATTTTTCGTAAAGTCGTGAAAGTCTCATCTAGGTTGTGTACTAAATCATCAGCCAATAAACTCTTGACGTGGATATCATCAACATATACCTCTATGTTACGCCCCAACTACTCAATAAAAACTTAGTCCATGAGTCTTTGATATGGTGCTCTGACATTGTTCAGTTTGAACAGCATGGACACATATCAAAAGGTGTCATCTATCGTAACGAAGTTGACTTTGCTCTGATTAACTTTAGCTAAGGGGGATACCCCTGGTCGGAGTCCATCATAGATATGAACTGGTGGCCAGTGGTTGAGTTTGATAACTGGTGGATGTGTGGCAAAGGGGATGACAATCTTTAGAATATGCCTTGCAAATCCCAGAAGTCGACACACATATGTCACTTCCTAGACAATTTAGGTACCAATAACATGTTTGAATCAGTCGACTACTGTACCTCCTGTACATGTTCAGCTTTTAGCAGCTTTTTCACTTCTTCACATATGACCTTATATTTTTTCGGTCCAAAGTGGTATATTATTTGCTTAATCAGGCAGGCATCCATCATGACATGTAGATGATGTTCCATTATCTCCGGTTGGTCATCTTTTGGAAGAAAAGAGAAAAGATGAAAAAGATTAGCCTTTACATGAGAGAAGAAAATCATAACTTCACTTACATTCATAGAACCTTATATAATCGCAAAGGTGAAAGATCCACGTAGACCACCATGCAAGCTCTAGGTGGGTTGGGTCATGTGGACGACCACACAAGCGAAGAGTGTTGGTTATTAGATCTTAAAAGATCAAATACGATTTTACAAGGAAAAATTGGGATGTCATCAATCAATGAAAGTTAGAATTGACTTCAAAAACGAAATCTACATTTCGCGTAAATGAATCTAGACTATTAATTTACTCAAAACCGCTTACAGGTGAGTGAGAAATTAATTGTTTAAAGTCAGCCCAAAAATAGCATAGAAGAGAGTAGATGAGGAATAGTCCCACATCTGTAAATTCCAAGAGTGTTTGCTTCCTTATAAGTGTTGTTGTGTTAATGGAGTTAACAAAAGAAAAACACAGGTGTTCTCTTCTCACGGGCGAGCAGGTGCTCGCACTTGTGAGCCTGCGGCCCGCCACCTGCCACCTGTGCGTGCATGCAATGAGCGCTTTGTTAGCGCACTGTACACTTCGCACATATGCATTGTCGCCAGGAGTATTGAGGAGCATAAAGTGTTGATTGCGAAGAGTCACAATCTGACCGTTGGTGATGAGACTTGATCTGAAGTGACAGATCAAATTTGATGATTGAAATCAAAGGGGGATTTGATAGGTTACAACCATCTAGATTTGGCAGTTGAGATCAAAGGACTATCTGAAGGGTTACAACCCTTCAGATCAAACGACCTAGATAAATTCTAAACTAAAGGTTACAACCACTCACAAAGGGTACCTAACCTCTACTTATAAAAATAGAATCTTGTGGATGTTGAAATTATTCATTTAATCATCGAAAAACAAGACTCAATCATATCTGGCATACATCTCATCTTCTGCATCCAAAGTCCAAAAAGTCTACGAGAAGGTTCGCTGGTCTCGAAATTTGAAGTGCTGTTATTTCAAGATATCGTCGTTGTATTTTGGGAAACAAATTGTTGCTATTCATGAATACCTGTAGTAGAGCAATATCATTTTATGGAGATAGTGTCAAACACTAACCTCGACGATCTTATATCAGTTTGCATTCTCGCCGGCCGTAACCCAACCATCTCATAATCATAAAATGATATTTTGTAAATTGATATGGTCTTCATCAACGACGTTCCGACCGTCGTTCCACACGGAGAGAATCCGGAGAAGATCAATGGAGCCGACTTCAAATGATGGCAGTAGAAGATGTTGTTCTATCTGACAACGATAAATCTTGTACATTTTTTATGTGAAGACCCCAACCGCTATTGAAGGTGATTCCAACAGCAAGGTTGCATGCGATGCATGGTCACAAGGAGATTTCCTGTGCCGTAACTACGTTCTCAACGCGTTGGACAACACATTGTATAACATGTATAGTTCGATGGAGACAAAAAAATCTCTGTGGAAATCACTAAAAAAGAAATACAAAACCGAAAGCTCCAGATTGAAGAAATTTATCGTTGATCGGTTTCTAGATTTCAAGATCGTGGATTCCAATAACATGACGTCTCAAGTCCATGACATGCAACTAATACTGCATGATCTGGATACCGAAAGCATGAAGCTGAACGAGTCCTTCAAAGTAGCCGCGGTAATCGATAAACTCACTCCGTCATGGAAGGATTTCAAAAATTACCTCAAGTACAAGCAAAAGAAGATGAGGGTTGAAGACCTGATCCTCAGGCTACAGATAGAGGAGAATAATCGAAAGCTATCCGACTCCAGAAGAACAAAGCGGGCTGTCGACGAGATGTCCAACCTGGTTGAGCCCAATGCCAAGAAGCCGAAGCAATCAAAAAAGAAGGCTCAAGGGAAGAAATTCAAGGGCTCGTGCTACAATTGAGGAAAGTCAGGACACATGTCCTAAGATTATAGATGTCCGAACAAACCAACCAAGAGTCAAAAGGATGCTGCAAACCAGGTCGCAACTTCTGACGACATGGAACTACATCTCACTGCGGTCATGTTTGAAGCCAACACGATGATGGACAACCCGAAGCAGTGATGAATCGATACTGGAGCAACACGTCACATCTGTTCTGATAAGACGATGTTCTCCAAGTATGCTCTAATAAATGGAAGAAAGCTCTATATGGGCAATTCCACTATATCGTCGATTGTCGGACTTAGAAAAGTTGTTCTAAAGATGATGTCTAGGAAGGAGTTAACACTCATTGATGTGCTCCACATTCCCGACATCAAGAAGAACCTAGTTTCTAGATAGACACTTGTAAAGGTCGGTTTTAGACTAGTGTTCCAGTCAAACAACTTTGTACTTACAAAGAATGATGTCTTCGTAGGTAAGTCGTACTTAGAATAGAGTTTGTTCAAAATGGTTGTAATGATTGTACACCGTGAATTTAATGGTAATAAAATAAAAGCTTCCAACTACGTTGTTGAGTATTTTATTTTATGACATTATCGACTTGGACATATCAATAATAATATCTGAAACGTCTCATCAAATTAAATTTATTATCAAACGTCAATATTGATGAAACACACAAATGTAATGTGTGTGTAGAAGCAAAGATGACGAGACTACATTTTCATTCTGTCGAAAGGTCAATGACTCATCTAGAATTGATACATAATGATTTATGTGACTTAAAATTCGTGCAAACTAGAGGAGGTAAAAAGTATTTTATTACTTTTATCGATGACTGCACAAGGTTCTGTTATGTCTTTCTTTTAAGAAGTAAAGATGAAGCCTTAGAGACCTTCAAAATCTATAAAACAGAAGTTGAGAATCAACTTGATAAATGAATTAAAATAATTTGTAGCGATACAGGTGGAGAATATCATTCACTGTTTGATGAATTTTGTTTAGAATCTGACATTATCTATTAGACAATGACACCATAATCTCCTCAATCAAATGGTGTTGTCAAGCGTAAAAATTGGGCACTATAGGAAATGATGAATGTCTTGTTGATAAATTCAGGTTTATCCCAGAACTTGTGGGGGGAAGCTATATTATCGGCAAATCACATTCTCAATAAAATTCTTCACAAGAAAAATAATAAAATGTCATACGAACTATGGAAAGGCCACGAGCCATCGTGCAAATACTTGAAAGTGTGGAGGTGCTTGACAAAGGTCGAAGTACCCAAGCCAAAGCATGTAAAGATCAGACCTAAAACGTTCGATGCGATATTTGTCGGATATGCCCATAAGAGTAGTGTATATCGTTTCATAGTTCACAAATCAGACATTTTTGATATTCATGTGGGAACAACCATAGAATCTCAGAATATAATATTTTTTGAAAACGTCTTCCCAAATATGAAGAGAAACGTTCAAAGTGATTGCAACGAAAGTTCTAATGAAAAAGAGATTTCTGAACTTAGTTGTCATACAAGGACTATTGATGATAAAAGCGCAAAGCCATGTTGGAGCAAACGAGCTAGAGTTGAGAAATCGTTCGGGTTGGACTTCATGACATATATGTCAGAAATGGACCTAAGAACATTAAGCGAAACTCTCTCTAATCTCGACGTCCTACTGTGGAAAGAAGTTGTCAATAATAAAATCGAATCTATCATGAATAATCATACTTGGGAATTAGTGAATCATCCTTCTGGTACTAAACCATTAGTTTATATGTGGATACTAAAACGTAAGTATAAGCTGATTGATCGATTGACAAGTATAAGGCCAAACTTATAGCCAAAGGTTCAAGCAAAAGAAATGCCTTAACTACTTCAATACCTTCTCATTTGTGATAAGGATTACGCCCATATGAGTATTGATACCCATCGCAGCATTGTATGACCTTGAAATACATCAAATGGATGCTAAAATTACGTTCTTAAATGGTGAGTTGGAAGAAGAAATCTATATGGAGCAACCCGAGGGGTTCGCAGCTCTAGGAAAAGAGAAAAGTGTGTGTCGACTTGTTAATTCGTTATATGGATTTAAATAAGTGTCTAAACAATGACACGAAAAATTTGACAAAATAATACTATCAAACGAATTCAAAATAAATGAATTTGACAAATGCATTTATGTCAAAACCACACTTGAAGGTCATTTAATTATCTGTCTATACGTAGACGACATACTTATAATGGACAGTAATCATGAGATGATCATGAGTACAAAGAGAATGTTGACCAATAATTTCGATATGAAAGATATGGGTCGAGCAGATGTTATATTGGGAATTAAAATTCTCAATATATCTATTGGGATAGTTCTGACACAATCTCACTATGTAGAGTCGGTATTGAAAAAGTTCAATGCGTACGATCTCTGTACAGTGAAACACCTATGGATCTAAGTCGACACTTAGCGAAAAATCATGGTCAACCCATATCGCAATTAGAATATTCTCGGATAATAGGCAGCTTGATGTATCTCACAAACTACACATGTCCGAATATTACCTGTACGTTCAACAAGCTGAGTCATTTTATGAGTAATCCAAATGACACCCATTGGAAAGCACTGATGTGAGTTCTTAGATATTTGAAATATACTATGAACTATGAATTACATTACAGAAGATATCCCGCTATCTTAAAGAGATACTGTGATGCTAATTGGATATCAAATACAAAAGATTCCAAATCCACTAGTGGATATGTATTCATGATCTGTGGGGGAGTTGTATCTTGGAAGTCCATTAAGCAAGCGTGCATTGCTCGGTCAACTATGATATCTGAGTTTATAGCACTAGACAAAGCAATTGAAGAAGCTGAATGACTGTGAAATTTCTTAGAAGATATTTTGAGATGGACGAAACCTGTGTTCGTCATACTTACACACTATGGTTGTTAATCGGCGATTGGAATGGCGTAGAGTAGTATGTATAATAGTAAGACATGACATATACGTCGTAGACACAATACCATTAGGCAGTTGATCTCGAATGGAGTGATTGCAATCTAGTATGTCATGTCTAAAGATAATTTGGCAGATCCTCTTACGAATGGGCTAAGTCAAGATCAAGTATACTGCTCATCGAGTGGAATGAGATTAAAAATCTATGACTGAAACGACTGTTGCGGTACCCAACCTTGTTGACTGGAGATCCCAAGATTTTGGTTCAATGGGACAACGTAGTTACAGAAGTTGTGTTATAGCATAAGAGATATTATATCTCTATCTCAATACTAGGATGAGCATATTTTGTCCTACCACATGTAGTGACGTTAAGCTTATAAGATGGAGTGTGGTAGGATACTCTTGATAGAAGTGTCGCCTATGTGAGTGCGAAGACAGGCCGCTTCAATGAAACACTCATGAATCCAAGATGGTGTCCATGGCCAAAACATAACCAATCATGAGTATCAAAAGTAGGCAAAATAAGTCCCTATGTGAGTGTTATTGTCTTAGTATACACAAACAGCTGAGCAGTTCAAAACATCATATTCACTGCGCAGCTTAGTATGTTCGATAATATTCCACTACAGAAGGTTCAAAGTCACAAGCTACCTCCTCGGTGCATTAACTTATCGATTGGACTCTTATAAAGTGTCAGCATGCTACATGCATTACTTTTCATTCATGTGGGGGATTGTTGGATATTGCATCTTAAAAAGACCAAATACGGTTTTGTAAGGAAAATCATGGTGTCATCAATTGATGAAAGTCAGAATTGACTTCAAAAACGAAATCTACGTTTCGTGTAAATGAATCTAGACTATTAATTTGGTCAAAATCGATTACGAGTGAATGAAAAATTAATTGTTTAAAGTCAGCCCAAAATAGCATAGAAGGAAGTAGATCGGGAATAATCTCACATCTGTTAATTTCAAGAATATTTACTTCCTTATATGTATTGATGTGTTAATGGAGTTAATAAAAGAAAAACATAGGTGTTCTCTTCTCACAAGCGAACAGGTGCTCGCACCTACGAGCCCGCGGCCCGCCACCCGCCATGCGCACAATGAGCGCTTTGTTGGCGCACTTTGCACTTCACACTTCGCACATATGCATCGTCGTGAGGAGCATTGAGAAGTTTAAATTAATACTCTAGATGACGTGGCAGTGCCTACGTAGCATTCTGGTGACGTGTCATGTTCACATATGACGTGGCAGTGCCTATGTGACATTCGGGTAGACAGAGAGAGATGATTGGACTGTTGATTGGGCAAATGAATGATAACTGTTGGATCGTAGAGGGGTGTTGGATCGCAAGTGACGCGATCTCGAGCGTTGATCGCGACTCATCGAAAAACAAGACTCAATCATATCTAGCATATATCTCATGTTCTGCATCCAGAGTCCAAAACCCTACGAGAAGGTTCGTTGATCTCCAAATTTGAAGGGCTGCTATTTCGAGACATCATTGTTATATCTTGGAAAACGAATTGCTATTATCCGTGAGTACCTATAGTGGAGCGATATCGTTTTACGGAGATAGTGTCGAATACTAACCTCGACGATCTTATATCAATTTGCATCCTCTTCGTGACAACTCAACCGCCACACAAAGAGCTAGCCGCTGGCCAGCCACACAAACAGACCGTTGCGCTAGGGGTGATAATTGTTGGTCCATATTTCTGGTGCCATCTAGTTTTATCGAAGGATTGTACGCCGGGCGAGAATTTACAAATCTGAAATTTCAGAAATTTTGTTAAAATTATATTCACATGTAGTCATGCAGATATACGAAACATGCAGTGACAATTCACCTTTGACATGCATGAAATTTTCACATACGAAACATGCAGTAACAATTCACCTTAACAATTCACCTTTGACATGCATGAAATTTTCATATACGAAACATGCAGTAACAATTCACCTTTGACATGCATGAAATTTTCATGTAAGAAGAGGCTTGCATGTCAGTTATAATATAGAGGTAATTATATATATACATATATAGAGGTAATTTTATATGATTAGAATCTAACCAGGTTAAATGAGTTTTTATAAATAAAAAATATTAATTTAATATAAATATATATATATATATATATATATATAATTTAATATAAAAATAAAAATGAAAGCATATAATTAGATTTAAACACCTTTAATATTCTTAAAAATTATTAAAAAATCATAATAGATTTTTATAAGTTAAAAATTAATTTAATATGAAAATAAATAGGAAAAGATATAATTTAATATGAAAATAAATAGAAAAAATATAATTTAATTTAAACATTTATAATAATGATTTAAAAATTATATATATATATATATATAATATCTATAAAATACAGTTTTGCATGTAGACGTGACATTCACAAGGAGCTTAGGATTCCCACCTAAACCAAATATAAATTTTTTAAATAAAAAATTTATAATTAAAAATACAAATTCAAAAGAAAATATATAATTATAAATCCTAAAAAGAAAATTTTTGATCTTAATCCAAAATTAAAATTTTAAAAAATAATTTATCAAATTCAAAAAAGATAATTCAAAAAATAATTTTAATGTAAGAAAAATGATAGTCCCACATCTAAAGTTACCAAGACGAATTACATACAGAGCAATTATAAAAATGGGCAAAGAACGGTAAAACAACTCATACATTTCTCGGCCTTTTGGCTAAGATCAAGTGTAATATCTATTCATATCAGTTTAATATCTGATATGTGGTTCATTTGTCCACTTTGATATTAAATTAATTTTTATATAGGGGATGACCCATCATAGTAGCTTGCTATTAGAGTTTTCATGTGTCGCTCTATAGCACAGGCCTGACACACCCCTATCAAAGCAAAGTAAACTTTAGATTGCATCCACATCCACCACCCTTATAAACATATGATCACCATTAATATCTTATATTATAAAATATAATACTATATCTTATATTAACATGAATCCATATGAAATAAAATTACTTTTCATTTTAATTTTTCAATTAATAATAAAAATTGATATATATATATATATATATATATATATATATAATATATATATATATATATATATATATATATATATATATATATATATATATATATATATATATATATATATATATCACTAAACATTATTTAAATCGTGTAAGATTTCCATGCATCGCACGGGTATTATATTAGTATATATATATATAAGAATGCTATGTTACGGACCGCACGCTGCGGACCCGTGCGGACCGAGCCTGCATGACCGATCAGGGACTTCCCTGATCAGTCACGGGTCACGGACTTCCCTCCCTAGCCGGCGACTCCTCGACACCAACGGCGGCCTTCGACCGCCACCCCTGAACAAAACTATAACCCAGGGGGTGCGGTGAACCCTAGGGGGTACGATGAAGCCGTCGGCGCGGTGACTCCAGGGGTAGCGGTGAACCCGTCGACGGTTGAGGACCGATCAGGCGCCACTGATCGGTCAAGGGGACCGATCAGGCAGGTAGTGTCTGATCGTTCCCCTTGACCGATCAGGCAAGCGGTCCGTATATATATATATATATATATATATATATATATATATATATATATATATAATATATATATATATATATATATATATATATATATATATATATATATATATATATATATATATATATATATATATATATATATATATCAATGTCACGATGTGCATGGCCGCCCCATTTGATCCAGTTTCAGAGCTGCAAGAAATCTCTATGATCAATGTGCATGCTTTTTCACTAGCCATTTATGAACTGTCGTCATAGCTATTTATGAACTGCATGTCATATATATTATACATGGAACACAATCAGCCAGTCACTTGATAATTGACTGTGTTCGGTACCGTATGTATCCTGCTGCATAAAAAAGTCGCCTCTTTATCAACGTGCAATAATTGTGCCACGAACTCGCGCAAGTCAATAATATTTGGGTAATTCTAGATGGCTAGAATCTAGCCAGCTAGAATGACCCTTTAAAAATTAAAAAATATTAATTTAATATAAAAATAAATTAGAAAAAAATATAATTTAATATGAAAATAAAAATAAAAATATATAATTAAATTTAAACATCTTTAATGTTCATTAAAATTATAAAACAATCATAATAGATTTTTATAAGTTAAAAAATTAATTTAATATGAAAATAAATAGAAAAAGATATGATTTAATATGAAATAAATAGAAAAAAATATAATTTAATATGAAAATAAATAGGAAAGAATATAAATTAATTTTAAATATTTTTAATAATAATTTAAAAATTAAAAAAGAACTTAAGAAGGACAAATTCTAGCCGGCTAGATTCTAGCCATTTAGCACTACCCATAATATTTTCACATAGACGCATGATTTCTTTCTGCAACACAATTGATATGATATTTAAGTGGCACGAATTAAGTGGGAGTACTTGAGAAAGCCTTCTCATCATTGTTCATTGATAACTTACAATCAAGTGCAGTGTATCATCTGCATGTGGCTGGAATCATTGTGACTTTGGATAATTAATTAGGTCAATCTTTTTCCTCAAACAATTCAATGATGCTGCACGCCTACTTAATTATCATTCTCCAGCAGGGTTTGGAAGTCCCAGTGACCACATCTGTGGCTTAATTAATGAAGTAAAAGAGGTTAGTTAATTGGATAATTGTGTCCTACTTAGCTTCCAAGATGGTGGTATGTAAAGCTTTTGCCTCCCTCAAAATCAAAATTTGCCTCCCAATTAAAGAACTAATTAGTGCATGTGCCCAATGATGAAACAGCCGTATGAAATTTCCCATGATTATATTCTATGTAAAGTATACAAAAATGATCCACGCTAATCAAAGTTGATCAAATATTAGACAAAAGAAGTCTTGACAGGTTAAGATTAATTGGATGCTAGGCAAAGAAAATCTTAATAGTTGAGGTCAACCGATTACTAGGCAATATGAGAATTTGGCCTTTGTAAGGCTAAAACATAAGTGTCAGTCAATTGCTAGGATGTAATAATCGATTAATACTCCCAAACCTCGAGTTTAGGGTTTGAGGGGGTTTATTGTATATCAGTCGACTGCTGGCCATGAGCAATCCATTAATGACACTATTGTAATGAACAAATTAAAGATGTTTAGGTCGAGCTAGGAACTCGACTGATCATCATGAGTCGATTGATGGAGATGATCATTCGACTTATGATACTGTTGTAGCAAATAGAATATTTTAAACTCAATTTCAACACTAGACTAATGCGACAATAGTTGACTGATGGTAAATAGCAGTCAATTGTTGTGGTCAATACTGAGTTGAAAAGAGTCATTTCATAGGCGTAGCGTTTGAATTCTGGAAGAGTAATTGACTGGGCAATTTCTAGTCATGATAGCAACCCTATTGATGGGGTTGAGCATTCTAGGGTTGACACGTGGAACGGGAAAGCTACGTGTCGGGGTCCACCAAGCTCGAATGCCTAGCTCGAACTCCTGAGACCATCGCGGGAAGATAGACTCCCGAGGTCAGGCCGGGCCATAGAATTCTGGGACAACCTCGGGAGGGAAGATCCCCGAGACCAATTCGGGATGATATACGCCCGAGACCTCCCCTGGAAGACAGACTCCCGAAGCCAGGTCGGGTCGTAAACTCCCAAGACCACCTTGGGAAGACAGACTCCCGAGGCCCTCCCGGGAGAGGATATCCTGAGACCCTCTCGAGAGAGCGGAGCCCAAGGGTTAATGCACCCGATAGTTCGACTTCAAGTAGTCGTTCCTCTTTCCGAATCAGGAAAGTTGTCGGATAGTTATTATCCGCCACACGCGACAATTAAGGCATTAATAATCGCTGCAGTCATTACCTAAAAGTTATCGCATAACTGACGAATAAGGAACATGAAAGAGAACGTGGAAGATATATGTAATCAATCCCTCGAGTATATAAGGTATTTGGACATGCAGGTAAAAGGTTACGCTCTCTAAACTCACAACTATTCTTCTTCCTCGTGGTCCTCTTGCAAGTGATAGAAGTCTGATTTGAGCATCGGAGTGGGCTCCGCCGGAAAACCTCCGGTGTGTTCCCATTAATGCTCGTGTTGATCTTGCAGGGTACGATCTACTTCCATTCGTCATCATCCTCGTGGGCTAGACTCTGGTGACTCGTCATCCGTGTCGATTCCTTCCGGATCAAGTTTGGCGCCGTCTGTGGGAAACTACTAAATCAAATCACTAGAAGGAGCACAGTGATGGCCGAACCAAAGTGACAACCCAGAGTGACAACCCATTATCACGACGAAAGAGGAGTTGGATCGCTTGGTCGCCAATGCCGTCAATGGTGCGCTTGAACAACACCAAATTGAGCAAGTCGCATCATGTCGAGTGGCCTCGGGGCAAGGGGAGATCCCCAGAATCTCCACCTCGTACCACCACAATCGAAGATCTGTCTCGCCACAGGTGGGACACGGAGTGACAACTCTAGTGCACCGGGGAGATTCCCTGGGAGACTTAGAGAAGGCTAACTCCGTCACTTCCAGCATCCTAAGGCAGGAAGAAGGACTGGGGAAGATGGAGGGACTCAAGACTTTCCAGAAGGCACCCTTCACCCCTTTCTAGCTGGACATCAAAGAAGATCTCATGCCGAAGCAATTCCATAGTCTTGACATCGCTGACTACGATGGGAAGACAGATCCAAAAGATCATATATACAAATTTAAGAACGCGGCTCTCTTGCACCAGTACACAGATGGTGTTAAGTGCCGAGTGTTCTTGAACACTTTGTCGAGGGTCGCCCAGAGATGGTTCCAGAGGCTGCCTCAGGGTTCTATAAATTCCTTCTTGGAGTTTAGAACTACGTTCCTTCATCACTTTGCCAGCAGCCGTTGATATCATAAGACGATGTTGAATTTGTTCCCCCTCAAGCAGAAGGTGAAGGAACTGCTGATTATATCCAACGGTTCAACCGGGTGGCGCAAGATGTGCCAACCGCAACATCGGAGATCCTTGTCAGCGCCATCACGTAGGGACTCTCCGAAGGTGACTTCTTCCGGTCATTAGTGAAGAAGCTACCAACTAGTTTCGATGACTTACTGGAGCGCTCCATTAAGCACGTCAACGTTGAAGAAGTGCAACACGTTCGCCGCAAAGAACTAGCTGGAGCTCCTATGCAGACCACGATACGGTCCGAAAGAAGGGAACCCCCAGCACCGACCCGGGCGAAGGATCCTCGTGCTGGGAAGGACCATTGGGCTTGTAACGACCCAGCCCCTTGGCCCCTTGGGCGGCCCAACTGGCGGCCCACTTGGCGGCCCTCGACCCTTTGGGCGGCCAAATCACATTTGGCGGCCCCTTTGGCGACCTCTTGGGCGGTCGTTACTCACAAATACTTCCCACCCCTGGCCAGTGGATTTTTGCCTTTCCCAGGATTCGAACTCTAGACCTCCAGGCTAAGTACTAAAGTTCCTGAATCCTGGTACCAATTGAGCTATAGCTCAATTGGTACCAGGATTCAGGAACTTTTCAAACCCTTCCGAATTAGGACTTTTCCAACACCTAACCTCCCAGGTTAGGATTTTCAACACCTAGCCTTCCAAGCTAGGATTTTCCACACCTAACCTCCCAGGTTAGGATTTTCCAACATCATGCCTAATCCTCGATTAGGACTTAATCATAATCATCACACTCATCACACCTAACCTCTCAGGTTAGGGTTTTCCATATCATGCCTAATCCTCGATCAGGACTTAATCATAATCCACCTAACCTCCCAGATTAGGATTTTCCATATCATAATCATCCTCCTAAACTAAAATCGTTGTCAATACCAAAACAACAATCAGGGCTAGACTGCATCAACAAATAGGTCCCAAAACAGTTGGCACGCAAGGAGAACCCTTTGTGCCAAAAACTAACACCAATTTCGAAAATGGTAAACTTTCAACTCAGACTTTTAAACTTATTGATTCAATTTGGAAATAAGGCTATTGGGGATGACCTATGCAAGTCTAAGTGAAGGAATTTAAGAGCTGAAAACAGCAATTCAAGAACACAAAAATTCAGAAACTGAATGTGCAGAACTTCAGCAGTAGGTGCAGAAATTCAGCACTAGCTAAGCTGAAAACATGGAATGAATTGCAGGAAATCGAAACTAAGCTCTAAGTTAACTAAGCAAGCATATATCTGACTCGAATGCAGAAATTAACACAACTAAAATGCAGAGACAATTTGGTTAAAAACAACTCTGATACAAGTTTAGAAATCAGCAGAAATTGCAGAAATAGAAGTGGCACGCAATCACCAAGCTGATACGCAAGAAACTAACTCACAAAATAAACTGAAATTGAGACTATTGTCACTGAACACACTCACTAGCTAACTACTTGCTGAATGAAACCTAATTAAGCAGAAAACAATCAGAAAACGAAATTACAGCAGCTGAAACAGAATCAGAAACAGGAAATTTAACTGCACAAACGAAATTACAACTAATTGACTGAAATTAACTACGAAAAACTAATCCTCAACCCTTCCCGAGCTCAAGATCTCTTTGTTCGTCAAGCAAAGGCTGGCCTCGAACCCCTAAGCTCAGCAAATTAGTGGAAAACAGCCTCAATCGATCAACTCTGCTCAAATCTACGCGTAGCTGAATTTTCCAATCCGATCCACTCGATCTCAACTGATGGAGCTGCGATGATGATTTAAGAATCGTCTGAGCTCACCTAAGAACCCCTACAAGTGGCTCAGACGCTCGAAAACTGATCGTGGATGAGAAACGAGTGATCGGACTGAAGAACTGCCGAAACCCTCAAACAGTCCCTGTTCCAACGCAAATTGAGCTGAATTTTCCAAAGAAACTATCCCCAAGGATTCAAATCTTGATCTAGGATTAAAGTTGAGGTGGTCACGCCTTCTTGGATGAAGAACTTGAAAAACGATGATGAAGAACAACGAAGACGACGAAGAACGGCAATGACGTGACAAGGAGAAGTCTGGGCAAATTTTTGATTAAGTAGCTAGCAATGGACGGCTCAGATTGAATTGAGAAAATCCAACGGCTGATCTTGCTCTGATTTAATCCAAACTTTGATGATGATGATCAGGGGTCAGGATCTGCCTCGTGGTAGCTCGGATCCTCCAGATGTGCAACGGATGGTCCAGATCAACCTAATCTTTGAATGGACGATCTAGAACCCTCTGAGCTTGATCCAACGGTTGAATGAGCTCTGATTGGGATGAAACCTTCAGATCTTGATCAGAGTGCTTGATCAGCCCTAACCCTAGCTTGGATGGCTTCAGATGATCCCAGATGGCTCAGATCTAGCCGCTTTTGAATCGGACGACCCAGATTAATCCTAAGCTTGATAACTCGATCCGGGTCACATCCGACTCAAGTTTGACCCAGTATGCCCTAGGTCCATGAACCTTTCATGCCTACAAAAATAGATCAAAAATTTAGTGGCCAAATAATCCAAAAAATATCAAGATTTGCAATTAAGTCCAAAATAAAAGAAAGTTCTAAAACCTAGGGTAATTTCACAATTAAGCAATAAAAACATAGGTCAAACATGGATTTTAGCAACTAAAATAATCAATAAAATGGTAGTTATCAACTCCCCCACACTTAACCTTGAGCGTCTCGCGAAACTACTAAGTAAGTATCCCCTAGATTTCTTAAGCATAATTAGAAGCAAATGAAAAGAAATTACCTAAGGTTGTCAATTCTCAAAAATCTAAGCTCTATGGATTAGTATCTCGTCTTTAAATCAACAACTTAGTCTTTTCATCCATCATGATTCATTGAGATGAATTTAACTCACTAGCCTTTTCAAGGAAAAATTTTGGTGGCTCTCTCCTTAAGTTCTAAGTTGATGATGGAAGTGGAGCTCACTCAAACACACATGCTTCTTGCACTACCATAGGCTTGCTTATTCTCTATTCTCCTCCATTTTTCATGATTAGGATCAATATCTACAAAAACAAGTGAAAAACATGGAAAATGGTAAGAAATGGAATAAAAACCAAGAAAATGTACAATTTAAGGAAATGGGAGACTTGGTTGCTCAAGGATGTTTCCAATGAACTCTGCCCTCTTGACAGCCCTCTAGTGAATTCAAAAGTGTGATGGAGTAAACTTTTGCCTTGCCCTTCAAAAATTTGATGAAAAGTCCCAATTAGTTCCTTTGTGCCAATTGTCGTACCTTGCGTGCCAACTTTGTTTCTTTCTTCTCTTTTCTGATTTTTTTTCTCTTCTTTTATCCTCTAGCAAGGTCAGACTTGTAGTGGAGCAAAGCTTTTGATTCGGATGAGAGAAACTTCAATGATTTTATAGTGCCAAGTCTTCATTTGTGTGCCACTTTATCTCCCTCTCTTTTCTTTTTTTTTTTCAAACTATTTTCTGTTTTTCAAGCTGCTGACTTCCTAATTTTTTTTCTGCAGCTTATCCTTATTCATTCGTGGTGTGATCAGCTCCCCGAACCCTCATCAGAATCAATTCCATCCTTTCTAATGTCGTAAGCTTCATAGTAGTTGCATCTCTTGTTTTTACTCTACCTTTTGTTTAATGTTGCAATCAACTAATTTCTACATTTTCCTTTACAGCTTCAGAATTTTTGTATCTAATGGAATTCTAACAAACTGATTGGCAATTGTATCTCAGTCGATTTGCTCCTGAAATTCAGTGTGTTTTCCCTTTAATTTCCAGCTTTTTTTCTTGAGTTCATAGCTGCATTTTCCCTCTGTTTTCGTTACAGATTTGCTGCCATTCTTTCAGATTTTTTTTTTCTGCGTTTTCCTGCTTCACTTCAGACTTTAGCACTTCCCAATTCAAACTTTAGCAAAGTGTTACTGATTTCTTCCTCCATTTGTGCTATAAACTCCATTAATTTCAGATTTTTCTTCATGGTACAGATTTTTTTCTGTTTTTTTTTCTTTTCTTTCAGCCGAATTCTTCTTGGCACAATTCTGCATTGGTTTCAATTCAGATCAACACAGCTGCAATTCATCCTCTAGAAGAGTGGCCGAAACACCTTCATAGCATCTTCCTCACTTTGGCACAAAAATTTCTTTCTCCACATCATTGCAGATTTTTTTCTTTGCTTGCCACTTAAATCTTCAAAATATGATAAGGAAGCTAGATCTCCAATTGCTTCCATCTCTCTTGCTCATTCTTAGTACCAAACTCAACTCAATTTGGCACATGAAAATGCAGAATTTTTTTTTCCCGACATAAATTGCCTCTTTGATACCAAATCTTTCCAAAACACTAGTCACTCCCCCACACTTAAATCTTTGTCCGTCTCGGGCAAAATAGCATTAAGAAAACATCCCAAGCAAACAAATCCATAGAAAAATGGGGTTAAGTAGGGAAAATGAGAATTATTAAGTGATACAACGGAAATTAATGAAAATTGATATGAGATGAGAAGCAAAATGATTTATCTCTATAAATGTGATCCAATCATCGAAATATGGTTTTGAAAGAACCTAAGCAAGTTCTAGAGTACAATAACATGTATGTGTCACAAATATAAGGCTAAACCTCACTAGGCAAAAATAATTCATCTCAAGTCCTCAATTAAGAATCTAAAGCAAAGTAGTACTCAAGCATCCAAGATTTCATCCATGAGTTCAAACCCTAAGTTTTAACAACCAAATTTAATTTATTTTCAAAAGACTCTAAAATGCTATGGAGATAACCTAAGGGATACATTTATTCCTAGTCATGCAAGAAAAAGTGCTAAAAAAAAAGACATGGTATTTACAATGACTTTTATTCATGTTACTCTACTCACGTATTTATTAGCAAGAACTCATTTTAAAAGTGAAAACATGCAATAAAGGAAAAAGCAAGAAAGATCAAACTCCCTTTTATCTCTGGCGGTCGGAGTCTATCAAGAAATAGCCTCCATCGTGGTAGTGGAGGAGTTGGGGTGTGCGAAAGAGCTTCCTTCATTTGTTTAACTTTACGGTGCATCGCTCCCCCACACTTGGACATAACAGCAAGCTGTTCAGGTGGCCGAAGGTTATTTAGATACAAGACCCATTTAAGAGGTATAGTTTTTCGAATTAAAGTAAAATCTACTCCCTCTTTATTCTTTTTGGAACACCTTCCAGGAGGTTTGAGTCTGTTCAGATGAAGCACCCACTCCAGAAGTCTTTGGGACCCTGCAAGGTAGGAAAGAAATGAAACAATATCAGTCTTTGTATAAAATGTATCCAAAAATGCATCTCATCCAATAAAATCAATTTCCGACACCTCAAGGAGTTTTTCACAATTAAAATCCACTGAAAATGTGTCAAGCAATGCATTGTAACCCATGAAATCAATTTGAGGCACCTCTATAATTTTTTCACATTCAAATTCAGCATAATATATAGCAAGAGATTCATCACAATAAATAACATCAATTTCAGGCATCTCCAAAAAAATTTCACACTCAGTTTCTACATAAGGTATATCAATAAATGTGTCACAACGAATAAAATCAAGCCTGGGTGCCTCTATAGAATTTTCATCATTATTTCTCACAAAAAATGTATCAATACATGCTTCACCTGCAATTCTAGACATCTTTCTGAAATTTTCTAAAGGAAAAGAAGAAATACTTACCTGATCATGCTGAAAAATATCTGTTGGGTCTACAAGAAATACCTCCATCTCAGGCTCAAATTCTGGTGGACATTCAACTGGAATAGGTGATCCTTGGGTACTTGCTCCCATCATGCAAGTCCCTACACTTTCTGGAAATGGTGGTGGTCCCTGGGGCTCTGTGCAATCCCCTACACCTATAGAATTCTCTTATGTGCATGCCTCCTTAGTAATACCTGCAACAACCTTATTAAAAAGATTAGGACTATCAATAGCAATATCATCACAAAATAGAAAACAAGAAAAATCCGGTAAAGCTTCAGTTTTGAAATCAAGGCTGTCACATGCTTTTCCATCTATCTCCTCAGCTTCCTCTGAAATCAAAGCTCCTCCCACTATGTCAAATGCAACATCATCAGCAATTAACTGTGCCTCTACAGTCTCATCTGTGGTGCCCACGCTCATGATTGAGTGATCTCCCCTAGGGTCCTTCATGGCATCGAAAATGCTAAACTGGACTACTGTGTCTCCCACCTCCATCGAGAGTGTGCCAACATAAACATCAATCTTTGTTTTGGCAGTCTTCAGAAAAGGCCTTCCAAGGATAAGTGGGGATCTACGTGCAAGATACTCTCCTTCCATGTCTAGAATGTAGAAGTCTGCAGGGAAAATCAACTCTTTCACTTTAACCAAAACATCTTCAATAACTCCTGCTGGGCGGGTCTGGCTTCTATCTGCTAGCTGAATCACAACTCTAGTGGGCTGTAGAGGGCCAATGCCAAGCATCTGGAAGACTGTCCTGGGCATGACATTAATGGAAGCTCCTAAATCCAGCATGGCATCATGTAGCGTGGTGCTCCCTATCTCACAAGATACAGTAAACATGCCAGGGTCTTCATATTTCTGAGGTATGGCATGGATGAGTGATGAAACATTTTTCCCAATGCTGACCAATTCATTTTCCTTAAGTCTCTTCTTGTGAACACAAAGATCCTTCAGAAATTTTGCATACTTAAGAACCTGTTTAATCATTGTCAGCAAAGGTACATTAATTTATACTTTGCTAGAAAGTTTTACCAGCTCATTGTACTCTTTGGTTTTCTCCTCCTCCACTTGTCTTTTTGTTGGAGTTCTCCCCTGTGGAAAAGGCAAGGGCACCCTAAATTCTTCCTCTTGAACCGAAGATGGAAGGGCTAATTTGTGAGCTGCTGCCCCACTTGGAATGGCTGCTGTAAAACCTGTTTCGGGACTGATTTGTGCTTCGTTTTCCACCAAATTTGGAGGATTACTTGAGGAAGGAGTTGGGCACGGGCTAGGGGTGGAATCAACTGAATTTGAGGTCGTTTCAGGGCTGTTTTGAGTTGGAAATGGAAGTGCTGCCCTATTTCAGAAATTTCAGCTTTTGGACCAGTTTGAGATGATGTAACTTTCCCACTCCTCAGATAAATAGCACTCACGTTTCCTTTAGGATTAGGAACAGTTTGGGAAGTTAGTTGACTTGATCATTGAGCTTGATTGTGATTTATCCCACTAGCCAGTTGACCCATTTGCCTCTCAATGTTTTGATTGTGTTGTTGTTGGTGTTGTTGTTGTTGTAGAACTTGTTGTATCATCTCCATCATTTGTTGTTGCTGCGCATTTCCTCCACTTGAGCTCCCATAGCCTCCTTGGTTAGCATAGTTCCTTGACTGACCTTGAAATGATGAAGTTGTAGGCTGAAATTGTTGAACTTGCTGAGATCCTTGAAAATGTGGTTGTAGGGGCTGATAGGAGGGTGAAATTTGCGGTTGATAGGGCAGATTAGAGGGCTGACATGCTTGGAAACCTTGCTGGGAGTTGTAGCCTTGAAAGTTCTGATTTTGAAGTGAAAAATTCTGTGGTGAGGGCTGATTTTGCATAAGCTGAAACCCTTGATTGTAAGGCTGGAAATTCTGATTAAAGGGCTGTGAAGGCTGGAAATTTGGTTGGTTTTGAGGTTCGAATGGTTGAAACGATTGATGACCTTGCTGCCCTTGCTGATATGGTTGAAATTGAGGCTGGAATTGTTGAAATTGGGGCTGCGGTTGCTGAATTGTAGGCTGAAAATTCGGATTTAGGGGCTGAAATTACTGTGGCTGCTGGAATTGTTGCTGTGATTGCTGGAAATTCTATGGAGGCTGCTGCAATTGCCGTGTTTGAGGGTCTTGTTGGCAGAAATAGTTCCCGTACCTCAGATTTGGATGATCCCTCCAACTGGGGTTGTAAGTAGAGGAGTAAAGATTGTGTCTTGCTTGAAATTGTCCTCTTACCAATGCTGCTACTGTCTCATCTTGTTGGAGGGTGGGACATGAATCTGAAGTGTGCTCTTGACTAGAGCAGATACTGCATACCCCTATCAATTGATTAGATTGTGGAGTTGCTGAAAGATTTGAGCCTTGATTTGCATTATTAACCTTCAATTGCTTAATAAGTGATGTGATCTCTGCCAATGAATTCCTTATCTCTTTCTGATCAGTAGGAACCACCTGAACTTCACCAATTCCTCTAGTGGTCAATGCTCTGCTCCCAAATTGTTGTGAGTTCTCAGCCATATTAGAAATGAGTTCCCTAGCTTGAATTGACGTTTTGTTCACTAGGGCTCCTCCAGCTGCAGCATCTATCATAATCCTGTCCATCTGCAGCAATCCCTCATAAAAGTACTGAATCAAAAGCTGCTCGCTGATCTGATGCTGGGGCAACTTGTTGAATCTCTCCCAGTAATCATAGAGCGTCTCACCCACCACTTGCTGAATGCCACAGATGCTTTTTCTGATTATTGCTGTTCTGGAGGCTGGGAAATATTTTTCCAAAAACGCCTTCTTCATAGAGATCCAACTAGACACGTGCCCAGTGGGTAGATAGTAAAACCAATCTTTTGCTGCTCCTGTCAGTGTAAAGGGGAAAGCTCTTAGCTTGATATCTTTTTCAGAAATGCCCTGAGGCTTCATAGTAGAGCATACAACATGGAATTCGTGCAGGTGTCTATTTGGATCTTCTCCAGATAATCCCTGGAACTTGGGCAGCAAATTGATGAGTCCATATCTGAGCTCAAAATCTCCAGCCAGCTCTGGATAAGCGATGCTGGAGTACTGAAATGAAGCATCTGGTGCTGCGAGTTCCTTCATAGTCTTCTGGTGGTCTGCCATGATACTGTTGGGACCGGGTGCATGTCGACAAGGATACGGGTTCGTAAAATTTTAAATTTTTACGTGCAGCGGAAGAA